>ML733664.1:0-13262 GCA_009176405.1 Aspergillus novoparasiticus | reverse complement strand
AAAAAAAAAAAAAAAAAAAAAAAAAAAAAAAAAAAAAAAAAAAAAAAAAAAAAAAAAAAAAAAAAAAAAAAAAAAAAAAAAAAAAAAAAAAAACTAAATCTGGCGTATTCCAGAGGAAATCCCTAACCCACGTGGGGATGGGTAATGCTTATGCGGTGCTTAGACTGAGGGCCTAGTTCACTGTTAGTCAGTTCTTATCCATGCTTATCCAACCCAACCAATCCTACGTCATGCATTTAAACTCTATACAAAAAAAAAGACTATAAAAGTCCCCAAAACCCCCAGCTCAATCACAACCCACAAAGAGAAGAAGAAGAAGAAGAAGAAGAAGAAGAAGAAGAAGAACAATCCAATTCTCACCATCCAAAGCCAAACCCGCATCAAAAAGGAAAGACCAAGAAAATGTCCAAACTAAACCACGCAAAGATCGTCCTCCGCCGCTCCAGCGAACGCGGCTACGCCGAACACGGCGGCTGGCTAAAGACACACCACACTTTCAGCTTCGCCGGCTACTACGACCACCGATTCAATCACTTCGGATGTCTGCGCGTGCTCAATGAAGATCGCGTCGCGCCACGCAATGGCTTCCCGACGCACCCGCACCGCGATGCCGAGATCTTCAGCTACATTCTTAGCGGCGAGCTCACACACCGCGATAGTATGATTCAAAAGGGCAAGGAAGGTGCTCAGGGGAAGGAGTTTTATCGGATGAAGCGGGGAGATGTACAGTTTACGACTGGGGGGAGTGGTTAGTATATCCCTTATCCTATTTTACCCTGTCTTGCCCTACATTTTCTTTCCTTTTATTAGGGGAAAAGAAGAATTGAACCAGACGAAGAAGAGAGATACTAACGAGATGAATTATTAAAAAACAGGAATCGCCCACTCCGAACAAAACGAACACCCCAACAAACCAGTCCACTTCCTCCAAATCTGGGTCCTACCGTGGAAATCCTCCCTCAAACCCCAATACCACACCCTGAGCTTTTCCGACGACGCAAAGCGCCAATCCTTCGTCCCCATTATCTCTCCCCTAGCTGCCGGGCCCGAGGCCACGCCTGCCCAGGAAGAAGCCGCAATCCCCGCCATCTCGGGGACGATTCCCATCCATGCGGATTTCGTGATGGGGGCGGGCATTCTCGAGCCGGGGAAGACGTTCCGGTGGGCGGTTGGTGGCGGGGAGAGTGCAGTGCAGTCGCGGCGGAAGAGGAATGTGTATGTGCATTTGCCGGCGAGTCGGAAGGGAGGGGCTAGGGTTCGGTTGGATGGGAGGGAGGATAAGGTGTTGGAGGAGGGGGATGGGGCGTTTGTGGAGGGGGTGAATGTTGGGGATATGATTTCGGTGGAGAGTTTTGGGGAGGGAGAGGCGGAGGTGGTTGTTTTGGATAGTAATTAGGGTTCGTTCGGTTTTCCTTTCTTTTGCTTTCTTATTGTTTCTCTGTTACTTGTGTGTATGTATAATCGTGGTCTTTGGTTTGGGTGCTTTTTATTGGGAGTTGGGATAGGTTTGTTTTCTGTGTCTGGATACCATGGATTGATGTGTGGGTATTTTGATAGACTATGCTGGGAATTTAATTTATTCTCATTCTAGACCGGCCCACTTTCCGATGGATCTATTCTATATTGGAGTTCTTCGGCATACCGAGTTAGAAATGTGGAGCGTTTCGGTTGACTTGCTCGGAGGGTTGTAGCAGGGCTTTCCCCCCTCGGCATAGGAACAGAAGGTCGACTTGCTACACTAGGTCTGGAATGAGAATTTGCATGTCGCGGCGTAAATTAAATGTGTTTATAACGTGAACCGACGAACCTATCTAGACTAATATAATACATAATACATATCGGGTGTCCGTCTGTCCCAGCTCAATATATCCAATAAAGAAGATAACAGTCTAGATCATAATCCTTGTGTCCCGATTCAGAACACGCCCGGTATATCGAGACAGATCAGAAGAAGAAAAGTCATGTGGTATCTCGAAGCGACAGAACGGCATACATGATAAAAATACATCCGGAGAGGAGAAGATTCGTTCTCTGGTCTAAATGTACAGAGTAGTTGCAGTGACCGTAAAGAACGCCGCCCAATGCATTCGGAAATTTGTTGTTTCGATGTTTTCGGAAAAATACGGGTAGTCAACGAGATATAGGCCGGCTACCTCTATCAATAGCGGTCTCTGTTGTCCCAGCGGTTAGAACCGCGGCGGTTGGAGTCGTATCTGCGCTCTTCGCGGTTGCCTTCGCGGTAGTCACGGCCACCCCTGTCACGGCCACCCCTGAAGTGGCTGGAACCACGAGATGAATCACGGGGTGGTCCACGCGGGCTTCTAGGGGAGCCAAAACGACGCCCGGAAATATTTGCCTCCCTTACGTCGGCCACGCCGAGGTTCTGGGCCATGCCAGGGGAAATCGCTGGGGGCCCAGGCAGGTTATACCCATGCACAGCGAGCTCGTTCATGGCGAGAACCATATCTCTCGGACGGGAGAAGATCGATAGCAGACCGCCCAACTGAGATTTGAATGCGTGTTCCCGGATGTCTTCGGGGACCTGCTCCATAGCAGCTTTGACTTGCGCCACAGACTCCGCAGCGGACGGGGAAACATCATCGCCCACTTCCTGGCGCATGTTCGTGACGGCCGTGGCCAACGAGTGGTCTTTCTCGATAGGAAGGTCTCCCAACTTTCTCTGGACCCAACCGGTTTCTCCAGGATGGAGGAGAAGCCATCCCTCGCCTTCCTTGTTTGCTCGCCCAGTACGTCCGATACGGTGAATGTAGGTGTCACGGGCACGAGGAGCTCCAACCTGGATGACATGAGTGACGTCCGGGAAATCTAAGCCTCTCGCCGTCACGTCGGATGAGAAGAGAATACCAGAACGGCTGTTCCGGAAGAAGTCGGAAGTAAGCGTTCTCCGACTTTGGCTCAGACGCGAGTGGAGCTCCATTATGTGCATTCTGTTCAAAGGATGGCCACTCCGGCGGTCATCGGGGTTGTTAAGCAACTTCTTGAAGACTTGATGGGCCAAATTCACTTGCATGGTGGAGTTAAAGTAAACAATGGCCTTGAAAGGCCGAGCATTGCGGTCGTTAGCCATGTGTGCTTGATAATTCTTAGCCAACTCGAGAATAGCGGGCAGAGCATTCTGGAAGCCATCGAGCGTAACAACCTTCTGAGGAACTGCGAAGTGAGTAGGCACTTCATCATCCTTGACAGTTTGGACAGTTTTGAAATCGGGTTTCATGGATTGATGAACCATGGACAAGACCTCCTTCGGGACAGTAGCCGAGAACATGAGCGTCTGACGGTCGACTTTCGTCGGATCAGGGAGTAGGCGTTGGATGTCGAAAATCTCAGGAGCGAAACCATCATCTAGCAAGCGATCTGCCTCATCGAGGACAAAGCTAGACAACTTAGGGGTCTCAACCCCACTCTCTGGATCGGAAATAATATCCTTGAGTCGGCCAGGCGTACCAACCAACAAGTGACAGCCCTCTCTCTGGATCCGACGCAGGCCTTCGGTCTTACGAGTGCCACCGACGGCCGATTGCACCACAATCCCAGTACCAGCCGCTATCTTTCTCGCTTCTGTAGCGATCTGCTCCGCAAGTTCACGGGTTGGGGAGATAATGATGGCACGGATATCTGCCGACGAGGCCCGTGAGCCTGAACGCCTGTAAGAACGTTTTTTGACGGTTGGATCCTTCAAGATGTTTTGCACTACGGGGAGGAGGAAGGCAAGTGTTTTTCCAGTTCCAGTTTTTGCTTGAGCCAATCTGAAGAGAGCATAAATGTCAGCATCGAAGAACACATTACGGACGAAAGTCAAACTAACACGTCGTGCCCTTGCAGAGTTTCTTGAATTGTCATACTCTGAACATCCGTCATCGTCTTAATGCCCATGTTCTTGTTAATGGTACGAATAATGATGGGGTCGACCAATCCCTGATCCGCCAGCTGCTTAAAATCGGTCAGACGGCCATCCTGGTCAGCCTCAGCATTCTGGGCCTGAGCTTCCGCAACGGCAGAGAAAGAGACTCGAGATGCATGGAAAAGCGAGCGTGGCACATGCGAGACTGCAGAGAAGGTCGGTGGACGCCATTGTAGCTGCTGGGGTGTCACTCTGGCCGAAAGAGATCGGGGAGCAGAAGCGCGAAGCGCATGGGCAACGCCATTGCGGCGGAAAGCGCCCAACATGATGGGAGCAAAGGGAGATGGGAAAAGGTGATCAAAGGACTGAAGACAAACACCGACTACCCAGCAAAGTGAAATAACTGAGAAGAAGTTTTGAGAAAAATCCAAATGATGGATAAAAGAGAGATAGGGATGGATGAAAAAAGATGGCTGTTTTGGCAAGAGGCGACAAAAGAAAAAAAGTCCGGCAGAAAATTGACCAAGTCGGAAGGGATCTCGATCAGCCACTCAGAAGGGAAGGGACTTCGTCCCGACAAGGAACAACAACAATCCGGAGTACCTGGAGGTATTTTATTTCTTAAGGTACATACATATCAAACAACCCATCTCGCTTGTTCATCGCTTAGAGTAATATTGAGATCTAGATTGTAGTATAGCTATAGTCATCATGGAAATACACACACATTGTTTTCAGATCCCAGGTGAAAAGCTCGACAGGCAAGTTAATGAAGGAAGGAAGTACGTACATACATACATAGATACTGTACATCCAGTATGGATGTACCGTACTGTATCACGCTACCATGTTGATGGCCTCAGGCAGTGTATTGTGTGTTCAAGTCGATCAGAACGAAGGATCATTTAAGTACAGCGTCAGGAGAGAGGATGAGATTAGTAGTGATCATTGATTGATACTCTAGAAGAAAGAATGAGCCTATGGTCCGCCGAGGTATCAAGTCATTCTATGCAATGCTTGTTTAACTCATCAGGAATTATGCTCATAGATATCTCAGGATTTTTTTTCAACAGTTGTTCATTCAGTTCAACCGATTATAAATATGTGCTGACTAAGCATCGGATGTAGGAAAGTTAAAACATTGAAGATTAAGAAAAAATAAAAATAAAATAAAATAAAATGATTATTCCATGACTTCATGTTGTGCTCACTCATAGTTGCATAGAAGTTATGTATCTAGCATGTTATACTTCTTGACTTGATTACACCACCCCTTCTTATCTGAGGAAGAATGAATGTACCACGACGTAAGGACGATTGATTAGTGAACCTCGCGTAGCAACTTTCAGCAACATCTCCGAGCGGCGCAATGGAGACTTTTTTCATTTCCTGATTTGTGATCACCAGCAAGCTCCGGTTGTTTTGCCCAGAAGGTTAGGCTCTTCCGTGCCTCCAAAGAAGTCTGAATAATGTAGAGATCCACCCGACTGCTCTTCAAGTTCACGCCACCCATACTTTGTCAACCCACTTTGCTGTTTTCGGAACCTTTGCCTCGGTGGGATCGGCCAAATCTCTTCCCCATCTTTTGCCTCTCGAGAAGCTTCTGCCGCGTTTGGGAGTGATCCTGGTTGCTTTATAATCGTCATACGAGGAGATTGGAACTGCCCCGCTTTGTTTGGGGGGGTGTGGTGGCCTCTGCTCACCTATAAAAGGAGCCCTACTCCGTATAGCTCTAGCCTATGTAGCCATAATTGTCTATACCCAACATAAGTTTCTTGTTGTGATTATCCTCTCTTAATCTACCTATTCATTCATACCCATACCTTATCATCATCATGTCCCAGAACAAGGCACTCGTGTTCAGGAACATCCCTCAGGGATATCCTGTCCCTGGACAGGACATTGTTGTCGAGCCCGTATCGGTCGATCCCAACTCTCCCGCTCCTGCCAATGGTGTTGTCCTGCAGTCTCTTTACACTAGCCTTGACCCCTACATGCGTGGCCGTATGCGCCCCGCTGAGGTGAAGTCCTACTCTCCTGCCTTCGCCATGGACAAGCCCATCGACAGCAGCTCCATCGCAAAGGTCCTCCGCTCCAACAACTCCAAATACAAGGAAGGCGATTTGGTCATTGGATTCGTCCCTATCCAGGAGTACATTGTCCTGGACGAACAGTCGATCGTCCGCATTCGCCCTCTCGAAAACCCCTTGGGCATCGAGGATATCCGTGTCTTCCTGGGTGCCCTTGGTATGCCCGGTCTGACCGCTTATTCGTCCCTGTACGAAATCGGCAAGCCCAAGAAGGGCGAAACCATCTTCGTTTCTGCTGCCAGCGGTGCCGTCGGTCAGCTGGTCGGACAGCTCGCTAAGCATGAAGGCCTCAAGGTCATCGGCAGTGTCGGATCGGACGACAAGCTGGAATATATCACCAAGGAGCTGAACTTCGACGGTGGTTTCAACTACAAGAATGAGAAGCCCGCCGATGCGCTGGCCCGCTTGGCCCCCGAAGGTATTGATATCTATTATGAGAACGTCGGAGGTGAGCACCTGGAGGCTGCTTTGGATGCCATGAACAACTTTGGCCGTGTCGTCGTTTGCGGTATGATCTCGCAGTACAACTCGGCCCCTTACCCCATCAAGAACATCCAATACGTCTTGACTAAGCGCCTGACTATGCGTGGCTTCATTGTCGGTGATGCCGGCATGGGTGACAAGTATACCAAGGAGCACCAGGAGAACGTTCAGAAGTGGATCAAGGACGGTTCGTTCAAAGCTCTGACCCACGAGACCGTTGGCATTGACAATTCGGCCGACGCTCTACTTGGTATTTTCCACGGAAAGAACAAGGGCAAAGCTGTCCTGAAGTTCTAAGCTGTTCATCTTTCATTGCATAGTATATAGTTCATTTTGCAGAGAGGCGTTGTTTGTGAACCTCGGTAAACTGATGTTATAATGGATAGTATTGAAAATATAATGAATCTTCAAGTAAATGGTACAATTTCTGGTAATCCCATTTTAATTAATAGGGCAATAATAGTAGTAGATGTAAGCGACGTGCGACAACCCCAAAAAGGCTGTACAAAGAGACATCCATTTCATGTTTTCCGTCTGTATAGCCGATTAATATTATTTGCCGGAACGTCGGCCATTTTCGGCTGGGCGGAGAGAGGCGGGCCAATCAGCTGCGCCGCAATAGGATGACCGCATTCCCGATTGGACTTCCGAGGTTCCATCCTGGCGAACTTGAACGACTTCATCTTGTTGCTTTGCCTCGTGCAGCGTTGAGTCGCAGAGAATATACCCAACGTCTTGCATTCCAACACCCTCACAATGGCCTCAATCGCCCGCCAGTCTTCCCTTCTCCGGCAGTCCTGCCTCTCTGCTTTCCGCTCGCCATTCGCGACCAGAAATGGCGCCGGCGTGTCCCAGGTTGTGGCCTTCCATGCCTCCGCGAAGAAGCAGATCCTGCCTCCTCTGCCTCGTGAGTGACTCCGAATATGATCCAGTCGGAACCGTGACATTCGTTATGGGTCTTGGTCATCTAGGTGTTCAAGGAAAGAGATGCTAACGAGTACGAACAGAGACTATTCAGGGAACGAGTACGTCCATCACCGACTCCTGAAATTCTCAAATCGAGCTGCCTGTTTGCTGCAGACACAGTGGAACTAACCGGTCAATTATGTAGTGAACGACCCTGCTCCCATCCCCACCCCTCACCCCTCGGAGGGAAGCTACCACTGGACTTTTGAGAGGTGTGTAATAAAGCTCGGTTTCATGCACCTGACAGGATATTGAACTAATAATTGAACAGAGCCATCTCCGCCGGTCTTGTCCCTCTCACCATTGCCCCCTTCGCTGCTGGCTCTCTTAATCCGGTCATGGACGCAGTCCTTTGCTCTTTCATCGTTCTCCACTCCCACATTGGATTCCAGTATGTTCATCCACCTGACATGAAGTTTTGATTCCAATCGATACTCACACCATGCAGGGCTGCCATCATTGACTACTTCCCCGCTCGCCGTGTCCCCAAGACCGCCACATTCTGCAACTGGCTCCTGCGCGCCTTCACTCTTACCACTGCCGTCGGTCTGTATGAGTTCGAGACGAACGACGTTGGTGTAACAGAGGCCTTCAAGAGGGTGTGGAAGGCGTAGATTGTTGCATTGATATATCCCTGTTTCTTATTACTTTCTTTTTGAACTTTCCTTCCGTTCAGGCGTTTTGCCTATGTACATGCTGTTTCTGTTAAAGTAAGCCAGTCCAGCTGGTTGGCGCTCTTGGTATTGAGCTAAAAGATATGTAACTGTTCGAATGGATACTGTTGGAAAATAATTCTTTCGTTTTTCTAAATACTTTCTATACGGTCCTCAATAACCCTCAGAAATTAAAAACGACCAGCGTTTATCAAAACATGCCGTATGCAAGCAAATCACGGCCCTCAATCACTCTCCTCTTCCACGTCTTCCTCAAGACCACCCGACAGCCGATCATCATCATCAGCCTTCTCAACCACCTTCTCAATTAACTTCAAAGCCGACTTCAACGGCAAACCCACCACATTATCCCAGCTCCCCTCAATACTCTCTACCAAAATCGACCCCAAACCCTGCAACCCATACCCACCAGCCTTATCCGCCCCCTCCCTAGTCCGCACATAAGCCAAGATCAGTTCATCCGTAACCTCCCCATCAAACCGTACCCTCGTCTCCTCCAGCGCCGTCTCAAGCGCATACCCCGGCTGCCGCGCACTAACCAACGGCGCCATAGCCGCCATGGCCGTAAACACCTTATGGTCGCGGTTATCCCGTAACGACTTCAACATGGCAAGATGCTGCGCCTCGGAGCGCGGCTTCTCAAGAATCGTCCCAGTAGCCGAATCCACGACGATGGTGTCCGCCGCGAGAATCAGCGCAGGCTCGCCCTTCTCCTCGTTCATGATCTCCTGTTCGTAGACCGCTTGCGCCTTCTTTATAGCCGTAGCAAGCACGTACTCAAATGGCTCCATCGTCTTGGGGAAGTCCTCTTCTGCGTTGGACGGGATGATTTCTAGATTAGGCAGGCCGAGGTGGGACATGATTTGTCTGCGGCGCGGGGATTGAGAGGCGAGGATGACTCGCTTGCCGCGGAGCTCGTTGAGCACCGGGAGGGATAGCGGCGGTGGGCGGGGGAGAGGTGTGCGTGCTGGTGGCTTGTTGTCTGTTGCATCGTAGGCTGGTGGGGGATCGATGGGTTCGGATTGCGAGAGGAGGGCGGCTTTTGAGTCGGACATGTTGGTTTATTGTGTTCCCTGTCCTAGTTCTTCTTGGAGAGTATTGTATATCAGGTTCCAGATGTGTTTATATAATTGAACGTGTCCGGGGAGCTTTCTGGATGCGCGGTCGAATTGTTCGAATATGACTCGTATCTTTTCGGTTTCTGGATCTTGATAGATGGGCGGTGAATCGTTGCAGAATCCGTCGATAAGGTGGTTTGCTTTTCCTTGCGGGTTTTCCGGATCGTCTATGCTGGTGTCGGACTTACCCGTGCATACTTGCTGTTTGTTGAGGTCTTAGCCACGCATCAATATTTCAAAAGAACGATTGTATGTATGATAAGTATAGGAGAATTTGGGTGTAACTCAGACTATTTTTTCTGGTTTCCTTTGTTATTCTTTTTTCTTCTTTTGCTTGTGTCCATATCTTCTAGAACGTGTGCCAAGCGGATGTAAGATCCGGTACTCTGGTACATGTACCCAGAGCCATGATAAGGATGACGATGGATTAAGTATAAAGTAAGGAGTATTGGATATAAAGAAGCAAGATACCCGCAGGCAGCAATGCTGCTTCATAATAATAACAATCAAAAACAGCGATCATGCAACAGGGAATGTCACCGTAAGTAAACCACCAGTTAGAAGCAATATATATTCCTATTGCGATTACACTGATGAGCGATTTGAAGTCCTGGGCCAAACAAGTTTGAGGACATATATAGTGGTAATAAGTATCCATCGTTTCGTTTGTTAGGAGTTTTCTGATAGTGGGTCGATATTCTCTAATGTCCATGGTTATAGATATGTCCGATATTGATCGATCCCTTGCTTCCCCCGCCGCCTCTTTCATATCCACTTCGGAAGAGTTACACGAGTATATCATATATATATTTCTTCAAGCCAGCCTACACAGAAAGGTAGGACAAAGCTGATATTGTAAAGCGGTAAATGACAATAAACATAACCGCCCCCTATCCTTGTGCTCATTACAAACCTAGCACCCGAACACCTTAGAAAGCGCCTTGTCAAACCGAAACTGATGTACAATGAGCATATAGTAGAGAATGAAAAAAAATATAGAGACATAAATAGAAACGCAGGCATGATATAATCCAGACGGGCGCAATATGACAAGCCAGCGAGCTGAACCGTGGCTCTAAAAAAAAAATTTTATAAATGGGAAGTAATTGATGCCTCTCTTCTTTTGCATTGAATGGCATCTGGAATAATAGTACCAAGCGCAGGGTATTGTGCCCATCCGCACAACTCCGTAAATCAAGTCGTCAACATCATCATATTTCATGCCCGATCGAACCTCGGCTGAGGATGTAAACCCCGGCGGCCGCGCCGATGTCACGACCGAAACGTATCGTCAATGCGGCCACCTCTGCGCTCAATTTCAGCTATGAGTTCCTGTCTCTCCTGCAGTTGCATGTGAATGAAATCCACCGTCTTTCTCAGCACAATGCTTTCGCTTCGGCCCTGGCCTTCCAGGCCTGGAACTAGCTCCGTCAGGCGATCGAAGCCCTCGCGAATTGCTGCACGGCGCTTTTGTTCCGATGCAATGTGATTGTTCTTCTTTTCTTGCTCTGTCAGTCGCGGTTTCTCCTTGTCCTGGGCGCTGCTTGAGCCGGCATGCTTGGATGATGAAGCGGTGGGGGTAGATGAAGAACGGTCGTTGCGGTCATCGGTCGTGTTAATTATGCCTGGACCGGGAGAGCACGAGGTCTCAGAAGAGCTGGAAGCGAGGGATGCTGGTGGTTGTGCAGACGGCATGGTGGTTGTGGTTGTTGTTGTTGTTGTTGTTGTCAAGTAAGTTGTGGAAGTGTGTCGGAGAGATTTTCATGTGATAGACGGATGGAAGAGTGGATAAAATGTACAAGAGAGATGGTGGGTTCCGGGGAACTGGAAAGGAATGTAAATGGAAAAAGAGAAGAAAACTAGCGTTCTAAGCGTATGTAAATTAAGACAGGTGAGAAGGGAAAAGAAAAGGAAAGAAAGAAAGGAAGGAAGGAAGGAAGTAAAGAAGCAATTAATGAGTGAGAGCCCCTGTAGGGAATTACTTCTAAGCGTACCTAGTGACTTGCATGACTGACCACTTTATATGCTTCGGTGTACAATCAAATCTTGAGCAGCACACTAAAAGAAATCCCCCAAAGTAACCTAAAGGTGCGGAGAAATTAATTTAGTTGCCGGATCGAGCGCTGCCAAGACTTCTCGATCCGTGGCCTTGGCACCTTACGTCATCGATGTCAATTGCTCGTCCTCAGGCCACTACTCAATCTTTCTAGTAGATTCATGCGTAACCCGGAACTGTCGTTCACTGACTTTTCTTTCTGACAGCAATTGGCCATTCTCAACTCCTCGATCCCGAGTTTGTGCTACCTATTAAACCCGCTAACTAGATCAACGGTACCGTTGATCAGATATCTACTACCAACATAGCACATTGTACAACACTTAACCTACACATAAAGCACAATGACAAATCGCCAACCCCTCCGCGGCTCCTGTCATTGTGGGCGCAACCAATACGCTATACAGCTCCCAGAGGATGTCTCTGAGCGCGCAGAGATCTACTTTGACAGTAGTCGGGATAGCCGTACGTCACTCATTCGCATACACTCTCATAAACCATAAAACTGTATCACTAAAAATACCCGCGTAAAACAGGAAGAATCCACGGAACACCTCTTACCGCATGGCTTCGAATTCCTCTGGACTGGTATCAATCTCACACCGAATCGTACTTCGATGACGAATCGCGCGCGACAATCCGGCGCATCTTCTCCCCCGCTCATGCCCCGCATACACAGCATGCTTTCTGCGGATTTTGCGGAACACCTCTCTCATATTGGACCGATGTTCCCAGTGAAGAGGCGAACTACATGTCGGTGACTATCGGGAGTCTCTCGGGGAGTGACCAACGATTGCTGGACTACCTGGGTCTTCTTTCCGAGGATGAAGATGGAGAAGTGGAAGCTGAAGGTAGCCGGGGAGACCGGTCGACTGATCTGCCACTCCGCACAACGCAAGAACCCTTGTCGCCTTCTCATACTATCATTCCTTCTTCAGGTGGCACGAAGGGCGTCGCTAAGACCTATAGACAAGGCACTGTAGCTGGGATCCCGTGGTTTGAAGAGATGATCGAGGGTAGTCGATTGGGTCGCATGATGAAGTCTAGACGTGGGTTCGGTGTCAGTGATGATCAGTCAACAACGATACAATGGGAGGTTAGCGAATGGACGCACGACGGGTCAGAGGGAGCTCAATCTAGTTCGTCCGGGAAGAGGAAGCGTGGGCAGCAAACTAGTGTAGTGGAAAGTGGATCCCCGTAAGGATCAGAAAGGTAAAAGCAGAATGCAATATGATCTAATAATACAGTTATCATGATTTACTATTTTGGCTCTAGGTTGTTGTTATATAGCCAAGAAGTCATGGTACATATTTTAGCTATTGGGCTGAGAATTTATCTATTAGTAGCTTTACAGCGAGTACTACAAGCAATCTATAACCTGCTTACTTGCAACCTTCCACCGCTGTCTACCTAATTATTACAAGAATGGTCTATGAGTATATATAAAATGCTTGCTCAATACACTGTACCCATGACTATAAGACTCCTTGTTAAGCTGGACTTGATCGGCTACTTTCTATAGTAGAATAGACACATCACATTCACATCGAATATGCATTATAAACCAAATCAGACCGTAGAAACCCTAATTTGCTGTGGACACCACAAGCATTCAGCAGATATCAGCAGAATATTTTCGCGCGCTGCACTACGAGCTGTCCGCGATTCGACGGGCGGGGGGACAGGAAGCACAGCTGAATCGTTTTACGTCGTGCCCACAACGGGTGGAACTGTTTCCTATGCTGGGATTTTGAGCAGGGCCGAGAAGGAAGCCCGAAGAAGTAGCTTCGAAGAGGGCGATGAGGACTTCGTGGACGCCCGTGAGACACCCCCATCACCCGAAATGCGTCAGAGCATGACGGGGAGCAAGGGCAGGGGCAGTCGCGGCAAAGACAAACTCACCAGCATCCAGAGCCCTAAGACTCTAGAGGAATTACAGATGGAAAACCAAGCTCTGAAACATCTGACTGATACTTTGTCCAAACGTTTGCACATGTGGGAGGTTAACGCGCA
>ML733663.1:0-13412 GCA_009176405.1 Aspergillus novoparasiticus | reverse complement strand
TATTCGTAGTGGAGTGAAATAGACACGGAAAAGAAGAGCAGCTCGATAGCTCGTCTGGAAATCGATTGTATGCCAAACCACCTGGCAGTCTCGTTTACGTACACAGAGTAGTATATATATCGTCCTTTTCTCTCCCTAAATATTCCTACAAAAAAGCATCAGGACACACTTGCTTTCATTACCTTATAGGCAGCTGCACCCCCCGGGCGGTACCTTTAGTTTTTACCAGTGAATTTCGTACGGTGGTGAGTTGTCATGTTATTAAAGCAGGATATGGACTGACATAGATACTTTCTAGTAACCGTCAGGCCGACACTCTAAATTGGAAAATATGGGTCGAGGAGGGTACGATGCCACAGGGGTCAAGGGATCTGGTGAATCCGATGAATCAGAGGAAACGATAGTTTCCCTCACAATCCAAATCATCGATCAAGCTTGACAGAATCATGTCAACTAAGAGACTTTGTTTCCAGGCACAAAAGTACCCGGCTGGAAGTGGAGAGAAATAATCATCGAAGGCAAAGGGAGTTCGTCAACCCGTCCGGAAATTAATTGCATGCAAAACCCCTGTCTAGGGTGTGCCTGAGAGGTTGAGGGTAGGGGTGTTAAAATAGGATGGAATTTTTCATTGTATTTTTTCTTGTCGTCTTTACAGTGGAGTCTCACAATTTGGCAAACTCACTTTTACCTGGTGTGTAGTATATATCTTCGCCATTTCCAAGAGTTGTTCCTACTCTACCTTTTTTAACTCTACTGCTCAAGTTTTCGAGTATCCTGTCATTAGATACGTGCACAACTGTATCAAAACTATGACTCTGCGTAGGATCTTGGTTTGTTTTTCTCGGGAAACCATTTTTATTTACAGCATACTTATTCTTCCAGCCTGCAGGATCAGCCTCCACCAACTACCGCCTTCGAAATGTCAAGGTCTGTTTGATCAGGTTTCCAGATGTCTTTTCGCTGACTGGTCCAGTGCTCTTGGATAGTACCTGGTGCTGGATGCATTAAGGCCCCGGACAAATGCATTTCCCAAACGGTCCAGTGTGAATCTGCGCCACCACAACAGTCGTCCACAGAAACCATCAATAATATACCTACCCTTTCTACTGTCGAGTACACTCTACCTGCGGGTCGTCCGCCTATCGAGTATCCAAATGCTGCTTCAGCACCTTCAACCTTTGTACCTTATCATCCAGTCCCGGCGAATTCTACTTGCTATTCCAACTGGCAAGTAAGTCATTTAGAACAGCGGGATATGTCTTCCCAGATGACAGGCAATTTGTATAGCTTCCCTGCCGAAGAAAATAACTACATTACTTATATTAATGTAGGTATTATGACGCTAAACCCCAACACTTACCGTGTCATCTTCAGTTCACCGGTGAATCTGAACGCTTTTACCATGCCTTACCACCACCCACGATGTATTCTAGCATGCCCCCACCCATGTATCAGAACCACGATATCTCGCAACATCGAGTAAATGAGGCCAGTATGTGGACTCTTTGTTCGGTCATGCTTGACGGTCACGACGGCTTAAGATATAGGATTGTCGATATTGAAGCATCTGTGGCTTCTATTGATCAGTCGGCTGTGGTATATCTCAATTTGACCTCTAAGACAATCACTGAGCTACTCGAAACCTACATACAGCAACATTCTGAATACAGCATACCAAGTTGGTTGGAAGCATATACAGGCTTTGTTTTAGAGTTAGCTGCGTGGCGGTATCCTGTATCCTTTGGAGTCTTTGAGACTTTTGTGGATGCTGAGGGTGATACTCAGGTACCGATCAATATCTCGGAGGATATTAAGGAAAGTATATTGGTACTGCTTCGGTCTCTGGCACTATAAAACATGTCATTGGACTTTCACTTTCATTAGCCTATGACTAGATAGCCTGTCATGTGGTTAGCAATCTGCTGAATCTGGACCTACATTATAATAAAACTCCCAAAGCCCTATTTGATCTAACGAAAATTAGTGACGCAAGGCTAGCATCCAAAATTAGTACGTATGCCAAACGGATACTTGGAATACGGTATGCCCGAAGAGGGAACCCGAACATTAGATTAGTACAAAGTATGACTATACGAGCATAGACTCAAAAGTACAATATAGCTTCGTGATCGAACTTTTGCTGTACTAGTAGTTATGCATATTGTCGGGTGTGGACTCTCCGAAAGCACCTGTCATAATCTTACCCACCTTCCCGCGGTAGTTGGTGGCTTGGTGGCTTGGTGGACTCTTCCGCTTCTGAATCTACTAGTGGTGATTCTATGTATGGAAACAACGAAGACATAGACTGCGTGTCTAGGAATGGGAACCCTAGGCCTCTTCACGATCTGGCCACTCAATTCACCCAGCAAATACCTGCCGACGTATTCTCCACGGCAGAGATCCAAGAATATATCTTGCCATACAAGTCGGATCCTGAAAAAGCCGTACAGGATGTGGCCGATTGGGTAGAGGGCAGGCGCAAAGATAAAGGTACTGATGCGAGACAGGACTAGCATTTGCCTTTAGTCGATACACATCTCCCGTTAGCTGCCTGTGATTAGCCAGACCACAGATTTCTCCCTTAAATGTTTCGATGCGGAGTGATGGCCTTGGAATTTAACAGCAATCCATCTGTGTATAAATACGGTAGCAGGTTACGAATGCCATTTGTATCATGAGAGCCTACGTGGATAAGCCAGGGTAGAGTCAATATTGTAACCATGAGATAGGTAGCCATCACATTAAACAGGGGTATGCTGGCTTCATTGCGTTGCCGGTAATGGAATAACTTTTGGCCGATGCTGGGCACTCTTTCCTGGGGTCCTAGCTTGTTTGGCCGTTGGAGCCGTCGAGCAATTAAAGTATCAACAAACCTCTTATAGATCATTCTACACCAGGATTTTCGTGCAGACAATATTCAGTGGAACGCCAAGCTAGAGCCTGCTATGATTATTGGCTTCCACTGTTCTCTAGATACACGACCAAAGTCGGGGAGTTCAATCAATGAAACGGGACCTGACTGAAGGTTAGACAAAAAATGAGTCGTGGCCTATATCTCCCTCAATCTCTTTCTCTTTCAGAAACTAAGGGTGTTCCAGAAACAGCTCGCCTTCTGTGTGCTCTATGACGTTCATGGAGCCTGGTACGACAGAGATACTCATTCAGCAGCCCTGGGGCCCCCTGTCGAAGCTCATGGTGGGAGCACCACTCTACGCCGAGGCAAAGTTGGATGGCATTTTGCTGTGTTGGTGGGTAATGCAGCGGATGTTGCATTATGCTGATATTAGACGATCTTATTCGTAATGGCTAAAGCCAGTACAGTAAACTAGCAAGGATAAGGCGCAGATGACCTGGTGATACTCACCTCGAAAGAACGCCTGGACGGGGCCTAAGATTAGAGCTTTTCGAAACCTTGCTCTCGCAGCAGGTGACGTTGGTAAAGGTGACTGGTCGAGTATTCGGTCTTGGTCCGCCTTGTGATGCTCCAGTACCATTCTTCGCACCGCAAGGCATCCACCAATATGGAGATGAAGTCATACAAGTCACCATATTTCTAAAAGTAAGGAGACATAGTTCGTTGGAGGCACCTTGACCAGCTCGCGATCATGGGAGACATATCTCTCGGCATTTGAGGTCAAGCATGGATAGTCTTGTGAGAGGCAGTGACCTGTAAGTCCAAAGGAATCCGTGCCGTCGTCAAGTAAGGTAATGGCAACAGCCACCAATACTTCCATCCTAACACCCCTACAACGACTGTTGAGCCGATTGGGCGCGAGGGATGCTCTTATTCGCGATTATCTCGAAGGCCTTATACAGTCTGGACTAGGTAGGCACTACAAAGGGTGAAACAGAATCTCAAAATAGCATCCCGTGCTGACCTTGCTTGGGAGGCTACTTTTCCTAAGCCACAAAAATAGACTATTTGCGATCGGGCTACGTAATGGATATATGGCGAAGGCCAACCGTTATACGGAGTCTCAACTCATCTACTATACAGAGTATGGTCTAGTCAGCCTACGTGGACGTCTGACCACACTTCACTACTAAGGCGCAGCCTACGATACGTCCGCTACCGAGAGTGTTGGTTCAATCCCTGCCATCCCTGCAAGCTGAACATCCTGATCCGACACTAGATGGGGAGATACGTCAGGTTACCAATGGACGTGTGGATCCAAGCCAGCCGCACAAGGTAACAGACCGCTTTTCAATATCCTAGGATACTGGAATGGTCGGGTGTCGGGAAGCCTGGTGCTAGCCCGCTTTTCGCTATCCTGGGATACTGAGAAGCCTGACGCCCCCTCGGCTATAAAAGGCCCCTCCACTCCTACCATTTCCTCACTTCACAATCATCTTTACCTCTCACTCATTCAATAATAACTGTCTTGAAGTATTTTTAACCATGGCGTCCAATAGCCTTAGCATTCAAGAGTTGGACAAATCCGATGTATCTTCCAAAGTTGAGGAGAAGCTGATCAAGTTACTGAGCGAGTTCGTTGATATTATTGCTTCCCACGCAACCGTTGACCTTGGCCGTACACCAAAGGTATACTTGAATCCACGACGATAAAAGTATCTTGGGCTAATCAGAGTAGTTCCACACAGTCATTCAGCAGCTGTGCGAAAAAGCCCCGGCAGCAGCGCGGGCCATTGCCGGAACAATGCAAGAGGGTATTACCAATTCCCGTGTACACAAGCGCAAGCCAACTCAAGATCCTTTATACCGCCCACAAACGTTAAAACGACGAAGGATCGGTCGCCCAGCCTGTATATCTGAGGATACACCGAAATCTGACAAAACCCTTGGAGGCTCTCCCAAACCGAGCAACAGATCCCCACTGAAGCCTTCGCCGTTGCTCAGTGATCAAGACGGTTGCCGTAATGAAGAGAAGCAGGTATTATCTGCAGGGGTCCTTGCAACAATGGCAAGGGAAGTCCTTACCGCAAGTTCCAAGATACAAAGCGTCACTTCGAGCCAACCCAAGGACCCATCGCCCCACGTCTTTCCAGAGTCGATACCACACAAGGAACCCATATTTTCCAAAAAGGCCCCCGTTACCCCCACGAATCAAACCGACAGTCGCTCATCTTCACCCCAGACAGAGGAAATACACAGGAAATCAATTCCAACATCACTCGAAAGCATCACTTCGACCGGCCAATCTATACAGACGAGATTGTTCCCCAACACACGCTCCATTATAGACTTGACCATCAGAGCTACCCGTACTATCTGCGACCTTAGTAAATACAAGGATGGTGTTCCCTCAGATATACATATCCGAGTCCTTCAATCGCTTCAACACGTCCAACCCGGAGCGAGCGCAGAAACTACCAACCATAACCATTGGTCGGATGGTTCAATGTGGGTACAGGTGCTTCAAATAGGGGAATCCCGAAAAGACCGAGGAACTATCCAGAATATGCTCGAATATATAGGAGCTTGGGAGTGGTACGCTGCTCAGGTAGAGCTTGCGAAGAAAACAGTCAAAACAAAAAAGAATCGACTAGTTAAGGACCGGGGTGCATCATCGCATGTAATGGACCAAATACAGGGCAGATGGCTCAGCGGAGTGGGAGTAGTCACACTGCACGAAGGTGACTCCAATTTTCTATCGGGAAGCGCCCCTGCTACTATAACCGAGGGGGCAAAACGTTTGCAACGAAGCCGGATTCAAATGCAGCTCAATAGAGGCAAGATGTGTGCTAAACTCGTGAAGGAACTTGGGCTTGGAATATTGTTCGATCAAAATATCTGGTACGTCTTGATGGAACGCTGATATCTTTTGTTACTAATACATATTAGGAACTATGTTAAATCGAGTATGGAACAGCTTGATACCTTAGTGCAGAGTATTCAGTCCGACACCAGATACATGAAGCTACTTCGAATTCTTGCCCCACAGCTAGAACACCTTGTCAAGAATGGGTTGCCAGATCTACACGTTTTCTACAAGGACTTGAAGAAAGCAAAGTTACTGTCTGAAAATGAGCTCAGTGAACTGGAAGGACGTTTTGCCTTGGAGGGGGTAGGTAATTAGCCCATGATAGTCAGAGTGTATGCTAATTTGATCACCGAAGGACCCCCTACCTGACGGTCAACTTGAGGCAGAAATTGATTGTCTGATCAAAGACGTCAACATAAAGGTGCTTGATCAGACGACATTTAGACGTGATGATACGATTTCAATCAACGATGGTATAGAGATACCATGTGATATCTTCGACCGACTTCGCCCGGGTAGATGGCTGGATAGTTGGACTATTTACGCTCTTATGCAAATCTCTGATAAACCCGCATTTGTTAAGCATGGTCTAAGTATCCCGTTAGACAGAAGGGATGGTTTTCAACCGATCAAACACCCCTTAAGAGCATGGGCCACGAAGATGGCCAAGTTTCGGGAAGAGGCCAGGAGCCCTTCTGGAAACCTGGTCCCTTTGGTTTTTTTCTGCCCAATCAATCACAAGGGACACCATTTTTCCTTACTCGAGATTAACGAACAAGAGAAGGTTATACGCCATTATGATTCCATGCCTAAGGTTTCTACCGAACTCCGAATGACCGAAGTAGTTAAGGAGCAATTTGGTGATTTAGAATTTCCTTATGAAGAAGTGGTAAGTGTCAGTCTCCGGCTATGGATACCTTTCAAAGCACTAATACAATTGGCATAGCCTACTCCACAGCAGGACGACGCCTGGAGTTGTGGAATTAGGACGGTTTGGAACTTCCGGCGCTTATCGAATAATCTCCCAATTAGAGCAGGCGATAGCGTGCTGAACCCAGAGCGAATGATGCTAGAAGTGGTAGAGGGGCTGGCGGCCTGCGTGGAGAGTGGCGCGATGACAAGATACATTCGACGAAGACGCTCAGACCGAGAGAGGCGACCACTGACCTAAATACAGCTACTTGCAAAAACCGCGCAAATGTTTATACTCCGAGTATTTCAGAAGCCCCAAGCACGCTAATCCTATTTAGTAAGTTTTTCCGATGGACACTGTAATTGTCGTCAACATTACTCCAAGTCTTTCTCACGTGAATGTCCGCGGCTGAACAGACTGCGCCAGGAACTACGACGCAAGTTTGGAAGAGCATTCAACAACATCTCGAAAATGCTGGGGGGAGCTGATCAAAGTAAGAAAGGTAGATTACGGGATGCCCCGTAGAACAATAGCACTTTAGTGCGGTACTGGACAACGCAGAAGCATATCAGAGATTTCGAAGCCGCGCGCCACGAGGGCCGCAGAACAGATCACCAGGCGCCGGCCACCACAGGCCTGGACGAGGCTCCAAGCTCGCCAGAAACGTATAGTTTACTGTAACTAGAGGCACAGATAGATTACATATAGTGGTACTCCCGCATATCACGCAGCGAGGGGTCGGCGTATGAAATATCATCATCATCATCAACTGTAGTAATTATATAAATAGCTACTATCTTTATAATTATATTCTCTAAAGATAATTGTAGAGACTTAAAAAGATTGTATTAGATAAAGAGTTTACTAGAATTAAGATACTTTAAATGTAGATATAGCAACTAAGAATAAATAGTCTCACTGTGGTGTGGCCCCCTAAGACAAAATATAGCTAAAGATTTTAATTACTTTTAGCACAGGAAGACAGGCGGGGCGTCGAGGATGATTTGCACTCGAAGTTTAGAGGGAAAAGGCTGGAACGGCATTCACACCAGAATGCAGAAAAGTAGCGGCGGTGTAGTCGAACACGAAGTCATACAGACGCGCAACCAATCAGAAGACGACTTCATGAAAGTGCGCAGCAAAACGATGCAGGCAATAAACAAGAGGGAATAGCGAATAAGGCGGCACATCGAAGCAGCAGCATCAGACAATGGCAGGATCGAAGAGGAAAGGGCCAGTGAACAAGGGCTAAAAGCGCCTGCACCAAACCGAAGAGAGCAATATTACAAGCAGCAATCAGAAGAGAGCGTGGAGAGAACTGATAGCAAATAAGAGAAAGAGTCACCAAACACGGACCAATGAACAAGCAGGATTTGGCTAACAGCAACATCAAAGAGATAAAAAATAAAAGTTTTTTTCAATCAAGGGTAATCCCTGGGCACGAAGGTAAACCCTTCCTCTCACTTCGTTCGTTTCAGGGCATGTCGAACCATTAACAATGATCAACCAAGTGGGGTCGAGTCGTTTGTCTACATTATACACTTTCATATTAACAGTACAGTCGATCTAGGTGAGGCGTCTCCACTTCCCTGGATGTGAAAGAACAATGTCCATACCCAGTTCTCACCGACACGGGAAGCCGATTTTCATACACCGATACCTCTGCTTGCTGTTCCTCCAAAGGATTGAGCTCTTGTCCTCCAGCCTCTCTTATAAACCTCTTCACATTAATTTCGCCCCACATAACCGGCTTCAAGGCCGCATCAGTATCATCTGCGGGAGGATGACACGCTGCACTGATGGCTGCACTGCAATGAGACACCAATGGAGCATGCGATCTGAGACGCTTCGCGCCAAGTGTAAATAGTAAAATAAGCACGAAAGAACCGAGTATGATGGTAAAAAATATGGCCATGGGCGAGAAACCACAGGCGCGTGCTGAACTATACGGATCTGTCTGGCCGTGCACGTCGTAGGCCTGTACATCCACGAAGAAGATACTCTGTGATAGGAGCCAATGAAGAAGGGCTGATATAATCAGCATCGGAATGCTGTAGCGATACGGCAAGGTGAGATAGTATGTCGAGCGTTGTTTACCCTGGGGCCAAGAAACGCGCAAGGGACGTCGCTGGGTAGCATAGCGGTCCCACTCTGCCGCGACAAGCATGCAGGTCAAGAGGCTGTTGGCAAGGAAATAAAGTATCGACAGGACTATTTGGGGCGTGTTGGCCAGTAAAATCAATGCGATCGGGTTCTTTGAGATACTCGCTGAGTCAAGCATCGATAGAGGACTGGCTTGGCCAAGTCCTAAGTTCCAAGCCGCGCTGAAGGATGAGCGGTACGCCACCGCCATCACGAAAAGGACGATCAAAGTAATTATGCAGGCAACGAACCTAGCCATTTTAATTGTCAGACTTCGAAAGTTCCTGTGTATGGAGCCGTGACAGCTTACCAAGATAAAGTGAGCATCCAGCGTATGGGACTCACCGCCTGACGCCAGCGTTTCTTCCGAGGTGGCAGACTTGGGCGCGGAAGGTCACGAGAAGGTGATAAAGACGTAGCACCCCGTGGGGAGTCATCCATTGGGATTTCGGTGTCGCTCTGCACCCGGCTATAACGTCTATAACGGTTATGCTGAACAGTACGCGGGAAAAGGCCGATAGCTTTCATACTTGTCCCAGTGCTGGGGCCCCTTCGTCATATCCGCTCGCCCCATCATGCACCTGCCTTTAGTTGTCATGTCCGGACAAGTCAGGAAAGATGACACAGCGTCTCCCACGGTCAGGAGGATCCCCGATCGGCGCCCTACGCGAGACGTCAATGCCATACAGACCACTTTGACGACATTGCAAAGAATGACTGTTATAGCAATAGGTGGACTAAAAAGCAGTCGACATCGTTCTTCACCCTTTTTGCTCAGGCAATGCAACACTGGAGTTTGCAAAGACCCGTAAAAGTTACTATCAGCTGTAGTTGTGTTCTTCCAGACCTGAAAAGAAAGATCGGCTGCCCAAGAGCTATTAATCCAGTGTGCTGGGTTATCCAAGTATTCTCGCAGACCATCCGATGTGGGATTGTAATTGTAGACGAATTTGGCAAGTGTGGATTGGTCCGTGATGGTTGTGTTTATTGCAGGATCGGAAAAATAGAGATTTTGAAACCAGTAATCCAGCATACCAAACGAACTGTCGGTGGAGAGAGAACTCGAAAAATTCCAGACACGATAGCTCCAGAAATTGGATAAAACACTCCAAGTATCGTTGCCAATTTCCGCTAAGTACTTATCCATATCCTGCCTAGAGTAGTAGTCTACACCGACGTCCTGCGATGAGAATAACGAACCCATCAGACTGCTGGCGTTATGGAGATGTTTCCGATCGGCAACCAGAACCAGCGTGCTCATTTTGGTGTTGTAGTCCACTGCATAGCTCTTGACGCATGCCGTTGAGGTCATATTCTCAAAGGTCCCGTTGAATATCTGAGAGCGGATATCCATGGCAGTAGAGCCGATTTGATCATAAAAGGCAGAGCTCGCTGCCTCGTCATAGACCAGCGACTCGGTGGGCAGGAGGTTACTGGGAATAGTGAGGACGCCAAAGCCGAGTGTGGATATCGAGGGGGAGATGACCGCATTGTAAATCATATGGATGGGTAGCGAGCTCACTAGCAATGAAGTCCAAAGGACCCTGCGACGCCAGTCCATGACTCTCAGGTTGCGCACACTAAAGGTTCCAATGTCAAGCCATCGACGCCTCTGGTGTGCAGCGTCGACATCCTTTCGTGATGGCGCTCCCAAGCACTGCATCACGTAGTTGCTCGCTCCAAGCAACAGAGTGCTGAGAATGTTGATGAGCAGATGTAATCCAGTCGCATCACGATTTGCCTTAGTACAGTTTCCGGCGTAGAGCTCGACCATTTGGAATTGGCCCTTGTTGACGGCCCTTGAAGAACCAATTCCACCGGCGACAAGTGCAAGGATAATGTTTAGAGCAAGTATGAAGCCTGTTATCCAAGTACAGATAAGCGCGCCTTTTATCCACTCGTGGCCATTTTCAAAATCACCACTCTTTGAAAATGGTGGCCGTATGGATTTCCACGAGAACCCTCGGCGCTTTGGGCTAGACTGGTTGTTGCCAGCCATCAAATATTCTGGCCGTCGCATCCATTGTGAAGCTATTTTATGTAACTCCGGAATGGTGGGCAGATTCTTGAAGGTAGATCTGTCCATTATTGCTTCCCGCACCAGCTGTTTATATGCGCTATCGATCACAGGGAACGAAACTGGAAGTCATCAAGCAACAATCACTTCGCCACAAACCGCTTCTTTCTTCCAGAGAGCGAGGTTTATGTTAGATAAGTCGACGCCCGCAATACGTAACTCAGGTGTGGACTGTGGGGGTAACGGTGGCTGCAGATAGGCAGTGCCGAGAAGGTCAGGTTTAATCTTCACAACTTGCGGCTCCAACCCTCTCCGTCGTTTGAAGGCTTGTGGAATTGGAATGATCTCTCGGGTTTTGGCCCCATTTTTGATCGTCCCGCACCTGATGTGGCGTTAGGCATGCGTTATTGCGGGAGGGGTGATTGGGTAGAAAACTCCTAATAAGGCAGGTGCTAAGAGCGTTGCCCCTAGTGCATATACGCTATGGCAGAGAACGACAAAGCTCCTCGCACATGCAGGGTCCACACCAACACTGCCCTCGATGAAGAAGGTGCATAGCCCCGATTCCATACCGTACACGTCCCCTAATTAACAGGCAGATAGATTTCTTGTCCGGCACCCAAAATCAAACTGGCGTCTTGTGCCAAATTTCCAACTATGGATGTTCGCGGTTGACGTAGAGACTGGGCGTTTGGAATAACCGAGCTGCCTTTTGCAGGGGGGAGAACTTAATCTTATTTCACAACGAACACAAGCGTAGATCTTGCTGACTTCGTTTGCGTTAATGGGTATAAGCAGCCAGGGAAGGGACTTGGGTAGTGCATCAGAATATGTAACATGTAGTTATTGACTCTACCCGTTAGGTAATATAAATTCTCCTCGCAAAGAACCATCCATAGCCTAACTCAAGTGCAAATATACAGTTCGATACGCAGAACCGTGACGAATACCCTCTCTGTTCGCACTAACTATTTGCGCTCCGGATCGCCCCAAGGACCTCATCCTGAGATGTGCCAGATCGTATGAGACCAACAATGCGAGTTACCATTGCTTTATCTTCATTTCGTATTGAGTCCACCAGTTCATTAAGAAATTCACGGTAATAATTCGCATATTCGGCGGCAGCAGCAAGGCTTTGAGGGTCTGCAGTGGGGTCTGCCTGGTTGTTGTCGTTGACATTAGTTTCGTTGGATAGGCTATTATTACTGAGAAATTTTTTTTCAGCTAACCTATAAACCCATAAAATTATTGGAATGAAGGTTTGGATAAGATCTGTTTACCTTCCTAAGCTTTGATGGTTCTCCTGAGCCATTATTGCTCAAAGGGCTGTTACTTTTTTTGCGACTGGAAATGTTAATTGGTATCTCAGTCGGTTTGGTAAAAAGTAACGCAAAGTACATATGGGGCCATCATTCAGAGACAAATTGTTGATTCTTTAAAATACAATAAGAGTCAGGCATTCTCTCCTTCGGGGGGCAAAAGGCGAACCTTGCGCACTCTCCCAAAATAGGTATCGGACGGGATAACCAATCTGCGACCGTAGAATTATTCTTAGGAGCTCAAAAAGAATTGATAGTATATGTGCGCTACTGCGCCCTGTCTTTCCTTTTATTGTTTTCTTTTCCCGGCCGATTAATATTGTCACAATCGAAGCTATTCTTAAGAGTTGTCGTTGAGGACTAGTAATCCGAGAAGATGATAAAATATCTCAAAAGGATCTTAGTACGACGGATGTATTATTCTCCGACCCCATTCGCAATCTCTTCCATTATGTTTCTTTATTGGACCTATGTGACCCTGATCCACCTCCTAACCCCACAATTGAGATATATAACTATGCTTCAGTCTTGTTTGCATCAACGTGAGATATTGTTCCCAAAGGGGGAATAGGATATTAGCGTATAAAGACATTGGATATTTGAAGCTTGTGCTGGTGCCATAAATATCAAAGAAACCTGGAAGGATTTGTATGGTAATAATTATCCATACCTAAAAAGGTGCAGTTTGCTTTCTTTGTTTCAACTGGGCCTAGTCTTTGTGTCTTTGTTTGCTGCATACATACTTAGCGTTTGTTATTTGGAAAATGGCAAACATGGATAACGCAGCAGAAATAGAAACAGAAAAAGAGTCAGTCTCTTATAAAGAGAATGTGAGGCTGGTCTCGTAAGTTATAGTTATTGTTTCTTATCTCCATCCTAAGTTTTTTTATTCCCACATACACACAATTAGCATCAGTGTGAACGTTGTCAATGGCAAGTCCTCCAGCCCCACTCAGAACACTTTTGCCTGCAGTATGTCGCAGCCCTCATAAGCCTCCTCCCCCCGTTGACCGTGTCGAACGAAGGTCAAAGCGGCGGAGTTTAGCTTGCTCGTCGTGTCAACGAAAGAAAGTAAAAGTATGTATTATCTCATAATACGTGCGTTTGAGTATTGCTTATATTCTAAAGTGCAGTGGCCCTCCTCCCTGTGGAGCATGCGCTGCAACGAACAGCGAGTGTTGTTTCGAGCCTTTAACAGACAAACGGCGAAAATTGACACGGAAGGCTGCAGAGAAAGACATGGAAAGCTATCGACATGTATCCATGTACTTAATCAGTATCCTGCGTTCTGGGAAGGA
>ML733662.1:0-13565 GCA_009176405.1 Aspergillus novoparasiticus | reverse complement strand
TTTTCAGCACAGTGGGTCAATATTGAATTGCAACAAAAGCATCCCTGCGGAAGGGAAAACAATTGGACAACTTTCAAGATGCACGTCTACGAAGTGAGTGACCACACCTAACTATCCACCAATCCTTTGACAACATTGGTGTAGGCCAAGCAAAAAAGTACAGTACATCAACATCGCCGAGATGGACCGAACTTGGCTTCCTACCGTAAGTCCTAGGCGCATCCAGGGTTCACTCTGCACAGGCTGTACTCTGTATAACTGCAAATTTGGTATTCTATTCTCCCTAAACTCAGCAATACTAAAACAAATCACTTGGCAGCCGCAAAAATGACCGAGCTTTGCATAACCGGCGCATACTTCTTAACCGCCACAGCACGTAGCCCGGCTTTGTCCAGGATGGCATCCCACTGCGATGCCGTCCGCTCCGTCGTACTAAACAAGGAATACATTTGAAGATCGAGCCCGGCCGGCCATACATGAGCGTTCTCCTCTGGCACAACTACTTCATCAATCGCTACCAGGGAATCCGCCGACATGGCGGGCACAATGTTGGAGAGAATCTGCACCGTGTTCTTGTCGTCCCAGTTGTGAAGAATGGCTCGCAGATAGTAATACTTGGCACCTTTCACTGGCTGGGTTTGAAAAAAGTCGTGCTCCATCCATTGTATGCCTTTGATATCGGGGGCACATTTGATGACTTCACCGCGGTCCTGAACGATCACTCGGCCAGCGAGCTCAGGGTACTTGGACAGCACTTCAGCAGCCTGATGGCCAGTGTTGCCACCAATGTCTACAAACATAGCACCGTCATGTCCGCTGCTGACAGACTCATCGAGAGGCATCATATCCACACCATTGGCGTCTCTGGTCAGCCGCATGGCAGCCTGAAAGTTCTTCAACACCTCCGGGTGCTGCTTGAGCCAGGGATAGGGCTCCAGATCCGTACTGAGAGCCTTTTGAAACGCACTGCCCTTGGGTTCATTCTGATATCCAGTCTCCTCCAAGAATTCGGGCAGAGCATGGAACGCAGGATTGCTGAAGGCGTGGAAAAATCGTATGGGATGCTCAATGCGCGGGTCAGCAAAGACGTACGTCTTCTTGCTGGCCACGTACTGGTCAGGTCCTGTCTCTCCGACCAGACGACTAGCGACCATGTATCGCATGATGCGACTGATGAGCAGTGGGTCTGCCATGGAAGACTTGGCAAGCTCTTCGGAAGATAACGGTCTTTTGCTCTCCACGAGGGACTTGAAAATTCCAAGGTCCCCCCCGATGCAAACCATCGCCGTTTGTCGACCCTATTTTGAGAGTGTCATTAGTATACATAACGTGATGCATCCAAGCACGGAATTGCTTTTATTTTCGCTTACCGCATCAACTAATCGCACCACTGTGTCGAAAGGAGTCTCCAAGTCCTCCGCCGACTGGTGCAGTGACGAGATCAGACGGTGCCTAGTGGCTTCTTCGATTGGAGTCTGGGAAGACCTCTTCTCGGCTTCAATGAGGTCTGCCATGCAACTTTTGACGGAGCGCACCTCGACATTGCTGTGTCCATTTAATTCATCATGGCCGTTGGTCAGGTGGTTTCCATTGGTTTGGGCATGGCCATTGGTATGACCATTTGTTTGGCTTTGACCATTAGCCTCCGGATGCCCATTAGTTTCGGCGTTGCCATTGCTCTCGATATGGCCGTTAGTCTCAGTATGACCATTCGTCTGGTCATGGTCCTTGCACATGTGGTTTCCATTAGTTTGGGAATGGCCATTTGAAAGCGTCTTAGCCGCTCTTGCTTCGCCGTTGAGGAAAGAGAGCGCATCATGAGTTGTGTATTTGACCTCAGCTTTCTTCGCTGGGGACAATCCGAGGTTTCCCTTCTCTAGACGAGGGGCGAGGCCGTCGATAGAGTCAAGGGTGAAATTGTCAATGTTGAGCGAATCCTCGGGGCGGACCATGCGCCGTCCCTTCAAAGTCTTGAGGATTGCCTGCTCCTCTGGTGTCAGATGCTTCTCGAGTTCGTCAAGAGCCTTGCGGTTAGCCTCATCGTAAGCATCTCCATCGTGGCCGAGTGACTTGAGCTTCTTCACGAGAGCCTCTTTCTCTTCAAACGAGACATGTGCAAATGCCCTGAAACAGAACTCGACCGTCTTGGACATTTCAGCTTGGGTCAGCTTGCCCTTTGCGTCGGCATCAGCCTGTCCTTGAATAACTAGATCACGCGGTTAGAATCATCGATTTCACCGTTCGATCATCATATGAAATGGACTTACTGGGTCTGAACAAATCAAACGCTCTCTCAAAGCTTTGCTCATCAAAATCACTGATTACAGGCTCGTCTTGAGACCGGATCTGCTTCAATGCACTTGACACGACCAACAGGAACCGTGTGTAGCTCTCAGAAGTCTTCTTGTCGTGCCACGACGCCGCAACAGTCTCATCGCAGTCTCCGCGGATGGCCGCTGCAATAGTGGTTGCTGCGGACAGACCTCCCGACAGCGCCAAGTGCACACCAGAAGAGAAGAATGGGTCAATAAAAGATCCAGCATCTCCAGCAATGCGCACACCCGGAAAGGCATAGCTGGAGGCACTGTATGACCAGTCCGAAGCCGACTTGACCTCCGATATGAGCTCCGCATTGGAAAGCAATTCCTTAATGCCGGGAACAAACTCCAGAGACTCCAGGTAGAAGCCCTTGGAGGAAGGTTCGGCCATTTTGCGCTTCTTCTCGGTCGCCATCTCTTGGTTCTGCACGACACCTACTGAGTGGGTGCCGTTGTGCAGAGGGATAAACCATACCCATCCGCTCGCATCTGTTGAGTTACAAAGATTCAATTTAGCTTGATTTCCTCTCTGAAGGCATCATGGGACACGCAGCTGAATCGTACCTTTGAGTGCTTCGAAATAGGGAGCACCCTCTTTGTGTGTGCCGACACCGTGAACACCACCTCCCTTCCAGTAACCCCAACTGGCGACGTTCCTCAGCCCTTTGTTGAAGGTCCGATTCTTGAGATACTTGGTGCTGATAAGACCGTTTCTACCCGAGGCATCCACGATATAATCCATCGCAAGAGTGCCAGAAGTCCCGTCCTTGCGAGTCCAAGTAGCAGATACAGGGCGGCCCAAGGGATTCGCGTCTTCAGATGGGGCAAACTCGATTGATGCCACCTTGGTATCGTCAAATGTCTTCACGCCACATTCGGCTGCATGCTTGAAGAGAAGCTCATCTGCCTCGGATCTGATCACATTCCAGGCATAGCCTCCTGGTCCACCAGCTGAGATGAAATCCGTATCTAAAAAGATATTAGTCACAATCTCAGCAGTGACAATTGAATCAGTCTCTATTACTTACATGTTTCAGGCCTAGACCAGTTGAGACGGAAGGCACCTCCGTTCTGCTCTGAATGTCAGCGACCAAGGTCCTTATACACCCAGCAAAAGGGTTTGGAATTTCACTACTCACCTTTACGTTAAAACCATGGGCATCCCACTTGTCGTAGGCGTCAATAAACTTCAGAAAATGTCGCATTGACGGGAGCATGCTTTCACCGATGTGGTATCTAGTGCACGTGTAAGAATACGGGAAAGGTCAAGAGCCAATTTATTTATCGCCCTCAAAGCGCTGGAAACTCACCTAGGAAACTTCTCTGCCTCAAGGAGGACCACGTCGATTCCCTCCCGTGCAAGAGCCGATGCAGAATAGGAGCCAGCTGGCCCGCCACCGATGACGAGCACCTGGCACTTTTCTGGAACGTTCGTCATTTTTTAAATAACTAAATGCAATGATTTCTCTGTTATCTTGGTGTGTTCGTAATGTTGCTGTGTTGTAATGGATAAGCGTCTATACTGGATTTCTACAAGATAGGTGGGACGAAGTGAAAGACATATATAAATTCCAAATATTGCCTTGCACAAAGATTACTACACAGAGATTACTGACTCCAAAACATTATCGGCTATTGTCGTCTGTTCGGACGTCGTGATGCTCCCGGGGCTTTTTTTTTTCGGAAGGATTATGTTAGGGTTGAGGCAGGCTGCTGACTCTCGGAATCCGAGCTTCAGTATTCCACAGTCTTGGCTTCCGCAGCACAGCCCGGCTTACGCCCCGTGTAGCAACAGTCTTGTCGACCGAATTTCTTGTCACGAATTGAGAATCTATCTTCTCTATCACTGGCGTGTTAATGCCTTCAACTACTATGCCCGAGGGATTTTACTCGTCGCCCTTTTGGGCTGGCTATCTAGAGACACAGCGAAGCAAGCTTCCTGTGCTCGCAGAAGTCGACGATGGCTTGTCTGACCGTGTTGTGCGCTTTCTTGGATACAACCCAGGAAGCATGCAGCTCCAGGGCACCAACACATACCTAGTTGGTACTGGAAGCTCTAGAATACTCATTGACACTGGAGAGGTAAGGCTGTTGCCCACCATTTGAGCACTCTTCGCGGTTCCTCTGTGCGTCAGTGTGTTACTCCTACTTTGGTACACTTGGGAATAATCTAGATACGCACTTGGATTCCTTGTTGACTTTTGAAATCTTTGAATATTTTTTGTTTTCATGTTCACGCCCAGGAACTCAATAACCGAGGTCAACAGGGATCTCCACAATGGGCACTGAGTGTGACCAGATATCTCGAAGACCACGACATCTTCATCTCCGCAGTTCTTCTCACGCACTGGCACAAGGACCATACTGGCGGGATAGCCGACCTCCTTGCCCATGATTCCAACATAACTGTATACAAGCACATGCCGGATCACGGCCAGCTGGACATTGTGAACGGCCAAATCTTCCAAACACGAGATGCGACTCTAAGGGCAGTCCTGACACCTGGGCACACCGTTGACCATATGTGCTTCGTGTTGGAAGAGGAGAACGCCATTTTCACCGGTGACAACGTGCTAGGCCATGGCTATAGTGTAGCCGAGGACCTAGAGGCCTACACAGCCAGCCTTCGCCTGATGGCAAGCCTAAAGTGTGCCGTTGGGTATCCCGGCCACGGAGACATGATATCTAACCTACCTCAAACCATTGCAAAATATATCGCGCAGAGAGCCTCAAGGGAGAAGCAGATATACGCAGTGTTGGCTAAGCAAGCTTCTTGCTCTTCTTCATGCTACAATATGACCAGCGCGAGCAGTGTCAGGAGGACCAGAAGCAGTGATGCAGGAGGCACTAGCGACTTTAGTAACAGTCGCAATGGTGTAGATGGAAATGAGACGGATACAGCGCAGGGCCTATCGACAGCTGACATAGGCGCTCTCATCTACGGAGAAGTCTCCAAAGATCGCGCTACGTTTGACTCGGCTGTGGGGCCCCTGATGGATCAAGTTTTATTTATGTTGCTAGAGCGAGGCGAGGTTGGTTCTACACTGGTTGGACCAGGTAACACTAGACATTGGTTCGCAACGGTCCAGCCACTTTAGCAAAGAAATTCTTGTTCTTGCTACTTCTCTACGACAATGTAGATTTTTAATTCTGCTGAACCCATATGATTGCCTTGTAGGAGAAGCATTCACGTATATTTCTGCGTGTTTTCCTTTCCAATCTTCTGTATATGTGCACATTTCTCTTTCCGATCGTCTAGAATCTGGTAGTTTGATCTACTTGCATCTTCGACACTACTGCAGCCCTGCAGCCGGAATGTGACTGTTGGAGGATTCCTCGGAGGCTGTCTTGGTTTGACTGAGAATGGTTGATACGAGCTTAGCAATATGCGCCGCAATGCTTTCCCTTTCGAATCATCGCTGCCACCGCTAACCCTGGTCAATCGAGTATGAAGGTTCCTCAATACCTGCGTCAAATAATCCTCCGAGTCGGATTCCGACCTTTGCGCCATGCAGGGCGATCCTCTGTCTGCTTACTCCGTCTACCCTAAGCTAAGCCAGTCTCCGAGAAACGAGAAGTCAGCTGGAAGCTATGTAGCTTGTTCCGAGCCAGCAGTAGTCCATCTATGTTTAGAATAGAACTCAAATACCATTGGATAGTAATACGAGGTCTATCGGTTGTTTAGGATTCGCAGTAAATGGTCCACACCACCCCTAGAGGTCACGTTACAGATGTTCGATGTGCTTTCTAATGAAAGCTGAAAAGCCTTCAACTGGTTTTCCCACCCGGTTAGGATTTGCTATTCTATTGAATTCAACATTACTTTCTGAACTTTCGTTTTCTTCGAGAGACGAGACATACTTGCAAGACTTATACAATGATGGAAGACACCACTATTACTCCTTCTGAATCACGCTCACCAAGTCCCAGCCATGCGAACATCGACATGGACGCCAATATACCTGAAGGATTTATTCTATTCAGCCATGAGCTTCCCAGTGGTGAAATTCAGGACCTGATACGTAGACTGCACAGATATGCCATGTTACCTGGCTATCCGCACCTTGCTCGGTTCTTGCAGGACTGCGCCTTAGTTCTCAGAACGGAGGTTCAGAAGCTACCGCGGCCATTGCGAGATTCTGTACCGCCATTCCACGATGTGGTCACGCTGGCCTCGCACTGGGATGACTTCAAGAGCAGCTCCCTAGGTGGTGCTTGGGATGGTGCGTTCCTATGCATCTATGAGATAGCTATGCTAATTGGGTGAGTTGCTCTACTCCGTTCTTTTCCGGCTACTACCAGTCTTTTTCTGGCAGTAAAAGTGTAACTTAGATGTCAGCTAACGTGCAATTCTAATATATGAAGACATTATGAGACACATCATATTTCATACCGGCGTCCAACATGCTTGGTAGGAATAAGCGTCGGACTATTTTCAGCAGCAGCAGTGGCTGTTTCGGAGTCTCTGTCGGAGCTCGTCTCATACGGAGCTGAAAGCGTACGGGCCGCCTTTGCATTTTGCGTTCATGTACAGCGCGTTTCCCAGACACTTGAGCCTACTGTGACAGAGGCAGCTACGTCAGTTAGCTGGGCTACGGTCGTGATAGGCATACCGGAAGACACCATTCGGGAAGAACTGAACCGATTCAATCATCTAGCAGAGTTAGAACGCACTGGTACAAATGCAATGCCACTGACTGGCGTGAGTATTAGCCACGTTGATAGTACCTCTGTTGGAATCACAGGTCCTCCTACCCGTCTCAAGCAACTCTTCCGGCAGTCAGAGATACTTCGTTCTTCAAGGCATTCGGCGTTGCCCATCTCAGGAGGGCTCTGCCATGTTCCGAATATATATGATGACGACGATGTGCGCGCCATCCTTGAGACGGCGGAGGTCTGGGAGAGATGGGGAACCCGTGCTATAGAGGTGCCATTAATATCGCCATTTACAGGCGCACCATTTCTATCCTCAGATGCATACCACTTGATTGAAGCGATCTGTACCGAGGCTTTAACCAGGCCGCTGTATTTTGACAAGGTCGCAAGTGGCGTGGTGACGCAGCTTTCGCGCGGGCAACGACCGAATATGCAATCCTGTCAGATACTTCATTACAGAGCATCCGTCATGTCAGACACCATCGTCGCCGACGTCGCCGAAGAGCTCTCAACTCGTGACGTGATTCGCGAGTGTCTGGTTGATTGGGCCATGCGCGACGCATTTGATCAACCTCAGCATAGCCCAACCCCTCCGCAAAAAGCAAAGCTAGCTGTCGTCGGCATGTCATGTCGTATGCCAGGTGGTGCAGATACCCCTGAACGATTTTGGGAGCTGCTCGTGAACGGAGTTGATACTCACACTACGGTCCCCCCTGACAGGTTTGATCTGGACGCTCACTTCGATCCTAGTGGTGAGAAAGAGAATACAGTTGGAACCCGATTTGGTAACTTCATAGACAACCCCGGCTATTTTGACGCAGGATTCTTCAATATGTCCCCACGCGAGGTAAGATAGCAACATGAGCTTACAAACTCGCCCTTGTATTGATAATCTAACCTCACACAACTCTTCAAACAGGCCGAGCAAACAGACCCAATGCAGCGCCTAGCACTGGTTACAGCGTACGAGGCGCTCGAGATGGCCGGTTTCGTGCCCAACCGCACGCCTTCTTCCCACCTCTCTCGAGTTGGAACGTATTATGGACAGGCTAGTGACGACTATCGCGAGGTCAACGCAGGCCAGAAGATTGGCACGTACGGCATTCCTGGGACAGAAAGAGGATTTGGTAACGGCCGCATCAACTACTTTTTCAATTTCCAAGGGCCCAGTTTCAACATTGACACCGCATGCTCCAGCGGATTAGCTGCAGTTCAGGCCGCTTGTTCGGCGCTGTGGGCTGGCGAGGCCGATACTGTAGTTGCCGGTGGTCTGAATGTCATTGTAAGTCACCAGAATGAGTCGTGCTCGAATAGGCGGACGATAGGTGTTGCCAAAATACTAACTTTAGTACTTTTCAAGACGAGTCCGGATATCTACTGCATGCTGAGCAAAGGGCACTTCTTGTCAAAGACTGGCCAGTGTAAGGTGTGGGATATTGCAGCCGACGGTTACTGTCGGGCAGATGGCGTGGGATCTGTCGTCATCAAACGACTCGACGATGCTTTAGCTGATAACGACGTGATTCTGGCATCTATCGTAGCTGGTGCTACAAATCATTCAGCAGAGAGTATTTCCATTACTCAACCGCATGCTGCAGCACAGAAAGAGAACTATCGCCAGGTGATGGACAAGGCGGGTGTTAGCCCTCTGGACGTTAGCTTTGTGGAGCTTCATGGCACAGGAACTCAGGTTTGTCTGCCCAAATGTGTCAAGAGAGTAGCTTTCCATGAACTGTCAAGCTGACCCCACCGTCTCGTAATTTCAGGTTGGAGACGCTGTTGAATCTGAGTCTGTACTTGACTTCTTCGCACCTTCAGGCCGGCGGCTACACCCTGACAAGCGCCTTCATCTGGGCGCCGTGAAGTCCAATATTGGGCACGGCGAGGCCGCTGCAGGTATTGCCTCCTTAATCAAGGTTCTGTTGATGTACCGCAACAACATGATTCCTCGTCATATTGGCATCCAAACGGCCATGAACCCTGTTGTGGCTAAAACTCTTGCCAACCGCAACGCCGGTGTACTCTCTGAGAACACTCCATGGCTTCCAACGTCGGCCTTCAAGAGGCGATACTCTATTGTGAACAGCTTCGGTGCCCATGGCGGCAATACGACATTACTGCTCGAGGATGCCCCATTGCAACACATGGATAGAGACAAGAATCACTCGCGGCAGGTTGTGCCTAGCAGCGAAGTGGTATGCATCTCAGCTAAAAGCAAAGCTTCACTTCGGGCTAACATCAGAGCTTTGCTCAACTATCTGAATAATCACAAAGAGACGGAACTGAGAGATATTGCTTATACAACGAGTGCTCGGCGAATTCACCATCATATCCGCATTGCCACATCTGTTTCCAGCACTGCACAGCTGCATTCTTTCCTGCAGGCTGCTGCTAATGATATCGACGCACATGCAAAGCATGTGGCTACGGCTACTAAAAAGCCTGTCGTCTTTGCTTTCTCCGGTCAGGGCTGTCTCTACCACGGCGCTGCAGCGCAGCTATTCGAGCGAGCACCTTGGTTCCGCGACCAGGTACTCCAACTAGATCGCATCGTTCGGCACCTTGATTTCCCATCGATACTGGCCACCGTTGCTGGTGATGCAGTGAGTATCGGCTCCACCAGGTTTCCGAAAAGGGAATCTACCCCTGGTAGCGAGGAAAGCCATGATGTTGTAGCCTTGAGTGATAGCAGCACAAGTACTACATCAGCATCTACGACATCGACGGTCGAGAGTCCACTAGTCGCTCAGCTTGCCCTGGTGGTTATCCAGATCGCTTTAGTGCAGTACTGGGGGTTGCTTGGTATCAAGCCCAGCGTGGTTATCGGTCACAGCCTAGGAGAATACGCTGCGTTGGTCGCAGCTGGCGTCCTGTCTGTGGCAGATGCTCTGTTCTTAGTGGGTAAGCGAGCTGAGCTCACGATGGCCGCCTGCGAGCCTCAGAGTCATGCCATGTTGTCAATTCGCGGTGCCTCTGTCGATCGCATAGAGGAATTGTGCCGGGAGGATGAGAAACACTATTCATATGAAGTATCGTGTGTGAATGGGTTAGCCGACATTGTTGTCAGCGGCCTGCGAGAGGATATGGCCTTCCTTCGTGACATGCTCCTGGGGGCTGGACTGAAATGTGTCCTTCTCGATATACCTTTTGCTTTCCATAGCAAGCAAATGTCACCCATCCTAGATGACTTCGAGAGAGCAGCTCAATACGTTACATTTAAGGCTCCTACAGTCCCAGTTGTCTCTCCACTTCTCGGACGGTGCGTTTCAGAGGATCACGTTATTGATGGAAGTTATTTGGCCCGTGCAACACGCGAGCCTGTTAATTTCGTCGCTGCTCTCGACGCTGCTTGGTCAGATGGCATAGTAAATGACAAGACCGCCTGGATCGATATTGGGCCCCACCCGGTCTGTACCTCCTTCGCCAAAAGTCATTATGCAAAGGGGTCAACGCAAGCCTTCGCGTCCCTCCGCCGTGGTGACGACACGCTGTCAACATTTACAGGAACTCTTGCAGCACTACACTGCCTAGGTCATGCTGTTGCATGGAATGAGTATTTTGATCTCAGAGAGAATCCCGCTCGCCTGCTTCACCTCGACTCCTACCAATGGAACTACAAGAACTACTGGATTCAATACGAGGGGTCGTGGACGTTAGACAAAGCCCATGCTTTTCAAAGCAACAAGAACAACACTTCCGCCCCCGTTTCGAGTTTCTTCACCTCTTCAGTACAACAAATCATCTCAGAGGAATATGGCGAGTCCATAGGAGAGATGAAGGCACTCTCCAACTTGCACCATCCTGACCTTCGGGGAGCAGCAGATGGGCATAAGCTAAATGGGAGGAGTGTTGTGACTGGAGTATGACATCCCAAACCAAGGTTTTCCGTCGGCTTTTCTTATTGATTGGATTGCTAACTGTAACTTGCACAGAGTATTTGGGCCGATATCACTCTCACCGTTGGTGAATACCTGTACAAGCAAATGGTACCAAACGGTGGTACACCGCACATGGACGTGAAAAATATGGAGGTACTCGAAGCCCAGGTGCTGCACCCAGAGGCATCACAAGGGTCGGCCCCGGCACAATATATTCAAATCGAAGGAGTCCTGGATATGTCGCAGAAGCAAACAACAGTACGGCTGTACACAGCAAGCCCGGACAGGACTCGTAATACAGACAAGGCGTTTGCCACGGCAACTGTATGCTACGAAGACGCGCAGGCCTGGCAAGAACAGTGGCAGATGACATCACATCTAGTTGCTGCACGAGCCAATTCGCTCTGGGAGATGACTACAGGCGACGACAATAGTCCCGACAAAAGCAGAGTGAGCAAATTCTCGCAGAGCGTCGCGTATCAACTCTTCGCAAACGTGGTGGACTACGGAGCGCGTTATCGCGGGATGCAGCGCGTAGCATTCTCCGAGGACACTCTGGAAGCAACTGCTGACGTCGTACTGGACAATGACCAGCATGGCACTTGGCACACTCCACCTCACTGGATTGACAGCGCTTTCCAGCTTGCCGGTTTCGTCATGAACTCTTTTGGTGTTCAAGATGACAGTAAGGTCGCCGGATCATCTCGTGATTTCTTTTATATCACCCCAGGGTGGCGTCACTTCCGGCTGCTGGAACGCCTTGAGCCTGGCCCTGGTGTCACGTATCGCAACTTTGTCCGGATGTTTCCGGTCGACGGCGAACCGGGCGCATATGCGGGAGACATATATCTGCACCGCGGTGAAAGGCTCGTTGGTATATGCGCAGGGGTTAAGTTTAAAGCTGTTCCTCGGGCTTTGATGCCAGTACTATTTCCTCGAAATGATACTGGCAAGAAGCGAAATCATTCTGCCGAGACTCATTCGGCCAAAGGCAAAAGCAACAGGGGTGATACTCAGTCTCAGCCACTCCCGACGAGTGCTTTACAAAGGCCTAAGAACATGACGACGCCTACCTCCATAGTGACCAATTCGCAATTCCAAGACCAGGCTAGCATCTCACAAAAGACACACTCTCCAGCCCCAGTAGCGACAGTCACGCAGCAAGTCCAGCCTGTACAGGGTGGACAAGATCAAACCCAAAATTCCCAAGCAACTGCGTGCCTCGCGCTCATTGCGGAGGAAACCGGACTGGATTTGGACGATTTGAAAGGCGATGCCGCCTTTGCTGAATTGGGTGTGGATTCTCTAATGTCGCTGGCACTGTCGGCCAAGATACGTGCAGAGCTAGGTGTTGATGTTCAGGCGTCTATTTTTCTGCAATGTCCTACTGTACAGGATTTGGTTACGTGGTTGAGCAAGTAAATAGATACTTATCAGTAGTGTATGAGACATTGGAAATTCACATTGAAGTCAAACTGGCAATATAAACACACTCTTTACACCGTATGGAAGCGTGCAACATGACCGGAGACTGAGTCACTCTTTCAATGAAATTCAGTTATAGATCAAATTGAAGAATTGGGCCGTGGTGCTATCGAACAGCGTTCCATGCACGACATATCTCAATCCCACTCAGCCAAAATGCCACGCCCATCAAGATCGCGTCTTGACTACCTTATCCTCAACAATATACATTCATTAATTGCGCTTTAGACTTGGCACTGATGACTCAAGGCAATCAGATGGTATAAGGTATACAAACACAATATTATGCACTAATACTTGTAGGGGGATGGGGTAGAGCAGCTCAGGCCCTCTGGCTTCCATGCTAATAAACATTCAGTCTAGGACAGGGACTCTTCAAACCAAGGCTGACAACCACCCCACAGTCCAGAAGCCATGGTAGCTTTAGGTCTCAGGCGGATTTGAGACGAGGGTGGCAGGCGGTGCCGTGACTGCCGTGGCCACTGTAACGTTGATCCTCGCTTTCATTTCCGATTTTTAACCTGCGACCCACCCACCGACGATCATAGAACAAGTTTAGTAAAACGATGCCTATAGCCATACTCTCTTAATGTATGGAGTATATTCTGATTGGTCAGCTGGCCAGCGTGAGACTATGATTTTTAACCCAGTCAGACTTGTCGGATCCGACATGCTAGCCTCAGTTGGAACAGGGATCGTTTGGAGACTATGTTACATCGTGCACAAGATTCATATGCATGTCTTACATTGCAGCCCCATACACCCTGGTCAGTGTAAGGTTACGTATCATATGAATTACCGATACATGGCTCGTTAATCAGGGTGTGGTGCATGTCGAAATGACGGTAATGTAACCTCTAAAGAATAGGTACACCAAGAACTCGCCAGATAAGCCAGTAAAAGCATTCGTTCTTTGTCATTTTGATTACTACCGTATATGGAAAACCCAGTTGCTCTAGAAAAGCTTTATAGCTGTGAGATAATATTACTGAGAGGAAGCTTGATTGTTGTTCTCCACTGTAAGCCTCACAATTTGTATAAAAAACCGCCATCAGATTTCTAAATAGATTCCATATTTAGGGCCCGATAATTTACTGTGCGAGCCTCGATTAGTAATAGGAGTTAAAGGCGTGGTACGTTCTTGCTGGTATTGGTTTCTTTATTTTTTATTTTTCTTTTTTTTTTTTTCTCGATTTGTATACTCATATCTCTTATCTAACCTACCCCG
>ML733661.1:0-13659 GCA_009176405.1 Aspergillus novoparasiticus | reverse complement strand
TATATATATATATATATACTACTATATTTATATGACAATTCTATAAGTACTTATAAACTGCTTAGCATCTAAATATTTATAAATCAGGTTAACTAAATATATCTTGCAATATGACACAGAATATATATATTAATTAGTAATAAATAACATTAACTACTGCGTAAGTAGTTCGGAACTAGTTCGGAACTAGTTCGGAACTACTTTATTCATTCTCTAAGCGCCGCCGTCTTTCCATAAGCTCAAGCCTTAGTTTTTCATTCTCCAGCCCTTGCCTTTCATTCTCCAGCTCTTGCTTTGCAATATCTGACTCTAATTTACGAAGATAGAGCTCCTTTTCCTTTAGGTCCACTCTATTGTCTGAAGCAGTACGGCGAAGAGACGGAGTTGATATATTTGATCTAAGTAGTTAGTAAGCAGTTCCGAAGCAGTTAGGAAGTTATTTACAGATTCTTACCTTTCCTCACTATGTTGGGACGATAAGCGTGAGATAGATCTTCTAGATTGACTAAATGATCGTTCCGACTGATTATCAGAATGACCTGATAAGGCAGAACGTCGCCGTTTACGGCCCCCTAAAAGATATTATTAATATTCAGATATTAAGTACTTAGGAAGTACTTTGGAAGTAAAATTCGCATTTACCAGCGCGCGGCCGTTTTCGGCAGTCGCCCGGTCTGGGTTTAGCGCCCGTTCGACGGTTACCCGTAAAGGCTTAGCCTTAACCCAATCGGGCCTAGCTTATTGATCTATCCCACAATGGGAATTGCCGCCTGCCTCCGCCCTTCCAGCCCTATATCGAGTATATAAGATTGCCGGTGCGTCGCTGAACAACTTCTCTTTCTTTCAACCTTTAATTCCATTATAATTTACCTGATTCTAGGTCATTCGCGCCATCCGGAGCTCATCACTCCGACCCCTGTCTTCTCGCAATATTACCCTCAGAATAAGCACACACAGCCCTGTCTCCCTCCACTTTCGACTGGGTCCGCTCAAATCCGCTGCCATCACTTGACCGAGCTGACGCTACATGTCGTTACCCGACTGGATAACATAGGAATTTTATTAGGGAACGCAGCAGTGAATTATGTGGTTGCCTATAATGTTGGCCCCCAAAATGGCGCTCTGCAGCTCGATGAGGCCTGCTGATACGCATCTAGACCGCCGACTCGGTGTCCGATTTGCCAGCTTCAGCTGGAGCCGTTTCCCATTTCATGAGATACCCATTGCGTCTTTCCCTGCAATTTTCCAACCTCCTTACCGAAGCCTGAATACCAATCGCAGAAATGCCTCAGTACTATATCTTGTCTTCGGCGGTGGGTCTCCGCTTGCGTGGCTTGTACTAGGATTATATCGACCTTTATTCTGTCGTGTGATTCCCTTGAATCGACCGCAGAATGGTCCGATTGGTGGGATAGATTATGGTTACATTCGAACTTCGAGGGTTACAGGCACCGAGATTACGACTGTTGGTGGCTATGCGGGCTCGACTACGACATTGCGTGATGTATTCTCCAAATCCATTGAGAAGTGATTGTTCTTGATTGGTTTCCAGGGTAATCCAGCTAATATAGCCCAGTCTCCAAGCATACCACTTCGACCTTGGCGTTTCGCGATCTCAGGTCTTTTACGCAATAATAACTACTGCAATAAGTCTATATGGCTGCCACTGACAGGGAGTGTAGCACTGAGATAGCGAGCCTCGCAATGCAATGTTACTATTTGGTTTTTTGAACGAATATGTATCTTAGCGAAATATGAAAGGCTCACAGCGTCTGTGGCCTTTAGTGGCGATCCACCGATGTTCACTTGAGTTACTCATGGCTCCCCTTTATGGCTCCCTCGTGTATCTATTTAACCAGTTTCTTATGCATCACTTCGAGTCCCTTTGTCGCTGTCTTCGGTATCAGATTAAACCTCCCTCTCATATACCTGCCCTTACCATCACCCTTCTCATCAATCTTCCACTACTCTTTCTACTACTCTTTCCACCATTCTTCCGTATCTTTACCACTCTTTTTTAAGACTGTTCAAACCATGTCTGTCAATCTTGATAATATCCACTTCTACCACCAACCCCCTCCGCCTAAACCATCTCTGCACACTTCCCGTTGGATGCCTTATCAGATCCCTTCAGCACAACACTGCTTTTCACACCCCCTCCCACCTAAACCACCTGTTGACGCAGCGGCGACCCTCTCGACGTCAGACAGGGGTCCTATCCAGCAACCTCGGACTTCTACAAGAGAAGGTGACATTTCGTACACAACGAATGTTCGTAACGCGTTTGATGTCGAACTTGAGAGACTGTCAATGGGAGGAATCACAGCCCACACCAGAATAGTGCACCAGCCAAATCTGGAGAGACCCTGTGATCATGTAGCTCCCGATGGAGCTGTTAAAGATTTCACTCAGAATCAGAACACGTCACATGTTGGTATGTAGAATGCCAAGTAGACATGTTTCATACACTTGGCTAACTCTTCGCCTAATATGCTCAGTAACGCGGGAGCCAGCACAACCGGAGGCAAGTGTCAGTGATGACAATAAAACTGCGTCTCAATCTAGCGTTCAACAAAGCATCTCACAAGAGTGGCCAAACCGCGAGATGTGTCAATTGTTGGAGAACGTCTGTTCTTCAGACGCAGCATCCAGAACAGCAGAAGCAGAGCAGGATCTTTTAGGTAGGCATGGTCTACTATCTCTCCGTGCTAGCCCTTTTCCTAATATATTCCAGGTCCATCTATCGCCACGAAATTGCACCAAGACAGTATCTTGTCATCAGGGGGTTGTAGCGAGATCAATGCACAGATATCCTCTCCGACAGCTAGCTCCCATATTATATATACTTCTCGATCACCTCCAGCCGATTTATCGATATCGTTCAATACATCATCACACTCTCGAGGCGAATCTCGTACTGAAACTATGGAATACGATAAAGCGACTCTCCAAAATACCAGAAATGAGATCAGGGATTATCAAGACCAAGGAGAGTGCCTGGGCGATGAGGCGGCCATATCGCGAAGCGTTAAGAACAACAGATCATTAATCACAACAAGGACTAGTCCAGCAAGCAATACAGAAAGTGGAATTTTAAAAGAGATCCAGCCATCTGCAGTTTCTAGTTCTAATCGTCCACTGTATTCAACCAGACTCTCGAAAATGCCTCCGACATGCACCCGCTCCCTCTGCCCTCGGCCGAGCGCAAATACCGACCCAGAACGACTGCCCTCCGTTTCTGTGGTGATCATAGTCCGTGAATCTGATAGATTGATCGCTGGTACTACGACAAATCATCAAATCCGAAGTCGAAACGATGGTCGACAGGGCGGCAGCAAAAGCGACGATGCTGGCAATCGTACGGGAGTACAGGACTTTCCCAATAAGCGGTACTACTCTGAAGCAAAACGGCCGCGCAAAAGACGCAAACCTAGAGCGCTACCAAGAAAAGAAATAGAAAGTAACCCTGCTTTAACTAAACACGCCACCGGGAAATGTGCGAACACATTCCAAAATCTTTCCAACAGTGACAAACCCACCGCGAACGAGGCACAGGAGATCTTTGGCCGAGGGGTTCTACGCATCCAACCGCACGGCCGTCGATGTACTTACTCTTTTACATTTCTTCCAGAGGCTGTTTACAGCGAACTACCGTCACCACCGCCCCGGGTATCTCCTGAGCATTCAACATGCTCCGATAGTCGTTCTCAGAGCCAGTCTTCGCGACGAGCAACGCACAGACGGCGATATAAGCGAATGCCTTATACACCCACAGAGAACCAACGTTTGACCGAGTTGAGAGGTCAAAACGGTCTTCCCTGGCGAGAAGTTGCGAAACATTTTAAACATCGGACTCAGGCATCTCTTCAGGTTCAATATTCCAAGATACACCGTGAAGCTGTGGGTAAACTTTGAGAGACGAGGCCCGATTTATTTATGGAAAGGATATCTACTCACCCATTATCATTGGAGTATACATCGGCTTTGTCCATGGGATATATTGGACATTGGACAGATGATTATCTGGGATTTGCTTTGGACCAATGCAAGAACAGACTCATAGGTCACATCAATCTGTATTTAGAATGGTTAACTTATTGTCGGCGAAAGAAAAATTAAGAGTGGAGAGTCGGCATAAATTTTTTTTTTATTAGAATAGCTATCACGTTTAATGTAACGTTCGGTCTTTCTGCTAATACAACCTGCTCATCCTATCCATGTCGCCCCTATCAACTTTGCAGCCTGCGAGGTAAGCCAAGTAGCTACCGTATGGAACAACCCGTTGTCATTCGTCATCTCATTGTTCGACGCAGACGATGGGGAAAACCATGGTTCCATTAGAGCGGTGGCAACGAATCCTTCCTTCGTTATCTTACCGCTGTCCAGGAGCGCTTTTTTCTCCTCCATTTGCTCCAAGGCTTCATCATAGTCATCCAACTCATTGACCTTCCGCGACGCGAACGCCTCAAGTAATTCTGGCTGATCAAATTCCCTCTCACGCTTAGCCCACTCGCTAGCCCCCACATGTTGATGGAGCTGAGTAAAAGGAAAACTGCGATGGTCGTTGAAGCCAGATGAGAGGAGCATGTGTAGCCACATGGCTCCAGAGGCTTGCGACCACTTAACAAGGCTAGAGAGCTCTCTCTCTTCGTGGCCTGGCATTTTTGCCTCTTCCTCCTCCAAAACATGTATGAAGATATCTAGGTACTTAAAGTATCGGGTAGCAATCTTGGGGGGCTCTTCACCCTCGTAGTCCCATGTGCTGTTAACAGGTCTGTCTTGGAGAAGCCACCACGGTGCCGAGCCAAACAGCTGCGCGGGTCCAATATATGACCACTCAAGATCTACTACTCCAACAACAGTAAGATCTCTTTTGCCACGAACAATTAGATTCGCTAAGCCAAGATCGTCACAAATTAATTTAAACTTGCAATGATCATACTTTGCATTGACCAAGTCAGGTATCAAGGTCTTTAAAACCTTGAACGCCACGTATTTGTTCTTAGCATCGTATTCACCAACGATCGAGTTTGGCTGGCGAACAAGCTGTTCCCAGTCTTGCCCGACGACATACTGAAAATACTCGGTGGTCGTCGCAAACCCCTGAGTTCGGTCACCTGGGAATCATTCCTTAGTCAACGCAGTCGATTAATCAAAATGTGAAACAAGAAAACAATACGTACCAAAAGTGTCAACCCCTCCATTCTGTAGAATGCTATGTGCCTTGTAAGTTAGTGGCCGTGGCAGTGTAGGGCCATAGAATTCAGTTTGTGGCGAAGGTAGGCTACCGATCTGATCAAAATCGAGCTTGAAAATCTGAAGGAGAAAATTCGCCAACTGTCTATAGATATATTCAACATCACGATCGCTGATATCCTCCCTCATAACTCTGCTGGGGCGATCGGCACTGGGATCCCGAAGAAGATCGCTAAGGCTCACACCGTTGATAAAGTCCATCATAATAAACGGACCGAGGCCAAGTGGATTGCTGGTAGCGGGACCCCACGCCTGGACTGTCGGGACGGGAATAGTAGTCCTGTCGCGGATAAGACCCAGAGCCGTTACCTCCATCGCAACCTTCTCGTCGGTGTAGTCGTCACAGACCTTTCCCGCGCGAGGGAAACGAACCATCCAGGCTGTGTTGTCACTAAAGACAATCTTTATGCCAGCATTAAATGCACCGTGGTGAAAGGTACCATCAAGTTTACAGGGAAGCTTGTTAGGATGGAAAGTAGACACCCACTGACAAAGACGACCCGTTCTGTGGGTCTCGTTCACCTTATCAACCCAGAGCTGGCCCTGCACCTCGTGGACGAGATCAATAAGTGCATTGGTGTCCATAATGCCAAAGAGATTTCTGATAGATAAGTAACAGGACTTGTGGCGATACAAACTTTAGCCAGTAAGTTTGTTTAGGAACGAGTGAGGTGGGCAAGGAAGGGGGCTGGCCCATTTTATGGTCGGTTGGCACGAGTATCGCTGCCTCAGGCACAACACCATTCTCTTGGCATAGTATCTATTATAACATTAGCCACACAGTCCATGGGTTCAGTTATTTGAACCTTTTATGATTATCTCAAACGCTATAGTACTCCCAGACCTCAGCAATATCGTCTAAACAGCACCATCAAGCTAAATGTATTTCGTCATAACGCTACAGGTAGAAAGGATAGAAACTTAACATTTAGAGTTGCATACTTAAAAGTTGACTTAAAATGCTACAGAATATCAAGAAAGTAAATCAAGTAATCAACTCCTAAATACGTCGACACGGGTTTGTCAATAGGTATTATGAAGTTGGGCTAGAGAAGAAGATGCGTAACGCTTCCGCAAGAGAACTGACTACTCGACAATCCACTGAAAGCGCCAGAATCACAAATTCAAGGGAGCTAAGGAGTAAAAGTTGACTGAGATGTTCTTCTCCCTCAGAGCAGATCTTCCAGGTTAATAGAAAAGAATATACATTCCAAAGACAGTAACGACTGAAAGAGAGAAAAGTTGTGGGTACGATACTAGAAACAGTGGTCAAGCTTCTGGCTACAGACTACCAGTAAGGCTAGGTAACCAGCCTGAATGGCAGTCTATCCGGACTTTCCACTCTTCTTTTATTGATAATCATCAGTACATAGCACGCCAAGTTAAACAGATTGGAAAGTAAGGGTCGGGGACGAACAGTAGAACCTCCCTCCTTTGCGGCCTTCTCTTCAGCCTCGCGTTTCGCTCGTATCTCTTTGTTCCTGCGACGCTTCTCGATAGAGGAATTGGCAGTGTCAACCATCTGTCCAATGGCATTGCTCCCAGCGCTAGCAATCGCGTCATTCACTTCCCTTCTGGCGTTGGGATCAATGCTGTCGGACATCGCGGGCAGACGTAGAGTAAATTGTGAGTTTGACTGTCGAGAGTCAGGCTAACGTTCGAGACAACTAGCTTTGAACAGGAGGGGATATAAAAGGAGAAATACAAACACAGTACTTCAGCCTCAGTTGTGGCCTAGATATTTTTGATGTGGTTTGAATGATGGTACGATAACGAGAGGGCCATTGTACTCTTCTTATATCGCATAGACTCTTAGAAAAAGGTACTGTTTTCAAAGTATCAACTGCTACTAATCAGAGGGTAATGGAACGTAAATCCTTAGCGATTTGGCGTTTTTGGTTAGCAATAGCGATATCTAAAAGATACTATTGGATGTATGGCTCCCAAAGCTAGTTGAGTCGACGAGCACATATTATGCCTGCACCGTACACTCCAGTAGTCCAACCAATCAGAGCCTGAAATGGATGTGATGAGGTGCGGATCTTGGGAGCATCGAGACCCTATGAATTGCGGTTAGCCGCCAAATCACCACATCGTGTAGCATTATCTCTGGGCCAAATACGCATTACAGACCTTCCGGTAAGTACAAACATGCAGCTAGCGCTGCTCGTGTATACTACTCATTCATTCTAGGCTGGCATACGTAATGCATGCAGTTAACTTTTTGACGTACATGAAACTAGAAAACAAGCTGATCCAAATGGTTGTAATCTCTACGAAGACGACAGGATCAGGTACTAATGTTAGATTGGGCTGGGCTACGGTTCTATCCCATCTCGTTTGTTTTGCTTTTGCTCATTAAACTTGTCTAACAGTGTACTGCTTTTTAGTTCCCAGGAAAACCTAATACGGAGAACTAACTATTGTTAGTGGACGACGCACAACCACCATATACAGGGTTTGGCTACTCCGCAGATGTAACAAGCTAGCCTAAAGCGTAATGGCTTGTCCGGATCATTCTGGCCTGACCAGGACGCAGAATGCCAAGACACTAAATTAGCAACTGTGTTTTCTGTTTTCTGTCTAGCCTCTTTTTTCTCCTTTTTCCTTTTATATTCTCAATAACCTTTCGACACTCTTTCGACACCCTTTCGACACCTTTTCGATACCCTTTCGATACCCTTTCGATACCCTTTTGACACAATTTCGACACAATTTCGACACAATTTCAACACCTTTGATTTTCAATACTTCGATATTTTTTTAATACCCTTTCGACATTTCTTCGACATTTCTTCGACACCCTTTCGACATCCTTTTCGACACCTTTTCGACAACCTTTCGACAACCTTTCGACGGAATTTCGACACCTCTTCGATTCCTTTTCAATACTTCTTCGACATTCTTTTGACACCCTTTCGACACCCTTTCGATACCCTTTCAACACCTCGCTTCCCCGACACCTCTTCGACACCTCTTCGACACCTCTTCGACGTATTTTCGATTCCTTTTCAACAATATTCGATATTTCTTCGACAACTGTCTGACAGTCTTACACATGGCTCAAGCAAAGAGCCGCCGCGGTCTCGGCCTTGTATCTGTCCAAGATGGTCTTGAGCGTCTCCGAATGGCATCTCAGACCATTAGGCTCCGCAAAGCTCTGCACACCGGCGATGAAAAGCGCCTCTGCAAAGATGTCAGCCTTTACAAAAATGGAATTCCGGAAGAGGAAAAAGTAGGTGTGGAGCGGCGGAAAAAGTATCTCAACTTCTTACATGAACTCCGCGCTCCACCTTCGATACGTGTTCTTTGTATGGTTGGCCTAGGATTGTCTGTGATCGCTGTCACCAGATATGAAATCTTGGTTGCCCTCTCGGATACATTGAAAGAGAGTTCACATACACTCGATAACTCTGTTTTGCGCCAAATCGCAGTGAATTACTTCCATTCAGAACTAATTCCTCAAAATTCGAATTCCGCAACCTATATTACAGCCAATCCTGAAGCTCAAAGGACTACACAACAAGAGCAAGGGACAACGGAAGGTGAGCCTGATCCCGTGCGGAGAGTTACAAGAATAGGGTTTGACATACTATTAGCGCTACGTGGAGACGTGTATGAGTTGTCGTTGGAGGATTTGAAGCAGATCATCGAGTCTGGCCATATATCAGGAAGCATAATATTGACCGACACGTACGGGGTCAATACGACACCTTTCATCACAATTAAGATCACGAATGAGCTGACGGACAAACTAATCACGAATCGACCCCGAGTAGCATGGATCAACTCGCGTTCTTGAGCCGTATATAAGCAACCTCTAGTTTCCCAGACACCCTTATTCTCCAATCTTCATGCCAGGGCACTATGATGCGATAGCCCTCTTCCTCCATTCCCACCCCATCAATATAATCACCGGTCTCTTTATCGAAAATTCTAATTGCTCCTTGATTGGAAATAATGTCGACAACAATCGCTACTGTGTGCGGAGGAGGGTTAAGTTGGGCACCTTTGGATGATGTGAACCACTCTATTATTTCGTATTCGGTAGAATGTATCTATGAACATTAGCCACTATAATTCAAACAAGTCAAGGGGTTTTAGATATACCTCTTTCTTGCACTCTTCAATCACACTTGAATCGACTGAATCCTTTACGCGGATTTTTCGAACCTTAGACATTATCACTGAATGGGGCTTGCTGTGCCAGACACCAATCCACACTTGTCATAGTAACACTGAAAGAGTACAATATATCTCCTTCGTTAAACTATCAGGAACAGTGATGAGACACGGACTTCTGGAGATATGCCATGACTGCAACAAAGTTAGTGTGGGCAAAACAGGGGGAAACTGAGCCCCGCGATGGTGGGGTGCAATGCACGTGAATTTATGGCCCAATAGGGTAGTAATTACGTCATAGATGATTGACAGGTTACTGTCGAAATCCTGTCGAAATGTTATCGAATTGTTGTCGAACAACTGGAGAAATACTGTCAAAACACTGTCGAAATCCTCTAGAAAATCAACTATCAAAACTAAGAATGCAGTAATGTTGTCTTTAATTAAAGTCTAACTAGATGTCTCATGATCCGCAAATATCCCAGGCTACTCCTAACGTGGCTAGATATGCCTTCAGGATACCTTTCCTCCCCTGTTCTGCTTTCACCTTCTGCCAAAATAAGTAATGGAATGTATACAATCGGTGTATAAAGACGCCAGCCTTGTCCTAAGTGTTCACCGCATTTTTGGCACGAGTCAGCACAGGTCTCCATTATCTCATCCTTCAAGATTTAATTCCAATCGCTGTGCATTTGTCGAATCATGTCTTTTTTCCATACTTTCCTCTGCTGCCTGGGAGTATGTAGTGGATGCAGAGGATGCGGTGGACGCGCGGGACATGGAGAATATGACGAGGATGATTTAACCTCCTTTGTGGATGAGATGCCCATCAGGGCAAAGACGGAAGCTGTGAGTATCAAGTATCCGGTAGCTAGAAATGGTCTAATGTGGGAATACTGATAGTATACCTCTGCTAAAAACCGCACTGTTGTGGGGACCACTCAGATTGGTCCACAAGCAGACAGTGGCTCTGGCCAAGGTATGGAGACTAAGGCTCCCACCCCTGACAATGCGTCTGTCGCAACTACTCTCATTGAAAATCCCGAAACAGCGATTGCACCATCTGCTTATTCCATCCAATCAGATGAGAGAATTATCATAGAGGACACCGAAATATTCATTGGTCCGCCATATGTCGATAAATCCACTGGTAGGCGTATGATAGAGCTACTCTATTTCACTCCTACAGGTCTTCATTACGATGGTGTAGGGCTTGACGATTGTGAGTTCATTGGGTGCGAATCTATCAAACCAAAATCGGATGACGATGAGATTGAGGCGCTGTTCCGCTACGATGGTTACAAGTTCTGGGCGTACGTCCCATTTGGTTATGTGAAGGCCCGTGCTAAGACGAATTCTGCTGTGTCGACTGGCCTGACTTGGGTTGGATTATTCCTTGATTTCTGTAAGGCTGTCAGTTGGAGAAAGATGGTTGGTTAGTTGTACATTATATATGTATATACAATTTCTTGCCCTCTGTATCACGAGTGGGTGACTACTTATGCAAGTACTATATATATTGTGCCAATGAGTAACAATGCCTACACTGCGTGGATTACTGTCGGAGATGTCTTCTCGAATCTAGAATGACCACAGGCTCTGATCTAAACATAGGCCAGAACATAAGTAGAGGACAGCCCCATGCAGATTCTTTGTTTCTGTCTTTTAATCTAAAACTGCATTTGGAAATTCTTCTGCGCACAGTCAACCACCATGCGCTCCCTCCAAAAAATTGTTCGCCGAAAAGGAGAAGGCTCCAAACCAAGGTTCGGTGACCAAGTAATTTTTTTTCTCAAGGAATTGAGCGCAGATGGACAAATTATTCATATGTACGTCGGAAGTATCGTGAAGCCTTACAACGCTGATAAGAATATAGGCAGGAGCAACACCTTACCTTTCCTGCATCAGGAGACACGTTTACAGTTCTACACGCAGTGGTTGGTATTGAGAATAGACTGGGGGAGCATAGAATGGCTATCTTACAACAAGGCTTCAATTTTTTCCTGGATAGCATCACGTCCATGAGAAAGGGGGAGATCGCAGAGTTTTACGTTAAGGACCTAGATAATGCCGGAGATAAGCAGTCCGAATTCTCCCTGTAAGTACATGATCAAGTTTCATATATATTTTGCTTCCAAAGGGCTGACTGCTCAGATCTGCGGAGCTCAAAGACTTTTACCCTCTCCCGGCTGGGTACGCACCGGCTCATGTTGGTTACAACCCACGTCCTGAGAATTCTCAAGAGAATGCAGCACGGCCATATCTTGATCTGCAGTCCTTTGGAAGATGAAGGAGACGCAAAGGCTAGGTTTAGGAGGGACCAGGAGAATCTGTATCGAAGCTTAACACTCATTGAATACCGCTCCAAAGTGGGAAAGAAATGCGGACTCCCAAGTGCGTAATATGACATAACCAAGCATAATACGAGAAAGTTATAGCCAAGACCTTGGGTAGTGTACATTGACTGTAATAGATACATTGTGGGTCGTAGCAGGATTCCATTGCTTTACCATACAGCACATTCTGACACAGGTGGGGCTGAAAACCGACGAATCCCATTGAGGAGGTCCTATGGCATATGTTGTCTTGAATGATTGATCGGGAGAGCTCCCCGCTAAAACTCATTATTAGATTCATCCCTTTCCCCCCTCTCTTCTGGTATCTTCGATATGGCTGACTTGGAAAGAAGATATAATACTTTGAACGAAATCGTACAGAAGACTACTATTCGATATGTTTGTCCTAAATGCCTTCGAGGGTTTTCTCGCCCAACTCTCTTGTATCAACATTTTAGAGAAGATGAGTCCCATAACGCACTGTCTATGAGGCGTGAAGACTTCAAGAGATTTCTTTCCTCCTATCAAGAATCTCTTGGGTGTAAAATTCCCGCTAAGGAGCTACCACCAGACGCTGAATGCTTTCGTATCCAATATGTCATCGACCATTACAAAAGGGATCAGAACCTTGCGAATTCGTTGCCGACACCAGGACCGAATAATTTATATGCTGGTAAGGCTATTCTATGGTGGAGTAAACTTCGCTAAATGAACCCTTCTCCAAGATGCTCGAACGTACATTTCATGTCCGACCATTCAACCGCACGAGTATTTGCTGCCTCCTCAGCGGGAATACTCAGCCATAGTCCATTCCGATGTCCAACCTCGAGGTCCCAACCACGAACATAGCCAAAATGCGGGTTTGGTAAATAGCATAAGAACCGATATGGAACCATCATCCTTGGCGTGAAACGAGCCATTTGAGGCTTATATTGGCCTTGCAGACAATAACTAATAATCACAACTGTGACCTGGAAGGTGTGTGCTATCTAGCGAAACCGACGGATGTCCGGCTTATCATCTGTTCTTCCGAGAAATCCCGACCAACTATGATCTCTGCGGGTTTGCTAATCAGAAGAATCAACCCAGCAGAAATAGGAGCAGAACGATCGACCCATATAGATTTGCCGAGAGTCACCTTAACATGACCAATTATGCCAGAGTCGTTAACCCCGAGGACAGTGTAAACAGCCTTAGAAAAGTTCTGCGGGGTGACGGTGTCGTTATAAGTGCGCAAGAGTGTGAATTCTGCCACCTGGGAATATGGTCAATAGGTTTCTATATGTATTTAACCGCTATAGAGCTTACGCCTTTATATATCATGTCTCGGATGGGTCTCAAAGGGATATCAATCTTTGCGTCCGCTATGACAACACCAATGGGTCTCATGTCTTCCTTCCTGGGTAAAGGCAGTGTTCCATTCAGCCAGTTTTCTATGTGGGGAATAAGACATCCAATCCTAGCTTCTACTTCCTCATCGTGGAGGACTTGCAAATGATGAAAACTCCGCATGGTTCAGAATAGAGGAAGCACGGAATTCCCGAGCGACGAGACTTCAGTATGGTTTTGACCCCGCTGACCCCCAGAAATAAATTGGTGACGGGTGATGAGTCATCATCACGAAACCGACCTCAATGTCTGTGCAGCAGAGTTCCTTTTCCATGTCCTTCATTGATCAATAATACCGTACGATTGCGGTCGGCCTATTAAGAAAGAGATTAGTGGCTATTTGATGGTATATCATTCATAGTTCTATAAGAAATCTGTTGTACAGAACCAAAGACAGGCAATTCACGAATGGTGGAAACATATGCTTCTGCGAGGGAGCATTATATAAAAGTCCATTTCTTTCGAAACTTGGATTTGAGTGAACGTAACAAACGCATAAATTCTTTTTCGAACTCTCCCAGCCCTATTTCCTTTCCAACTCTCCCACAGTACTGCT
>ML733660.1:0-13830 GCA_009176405.1 Aspergillus novoparasiticus | reverse complement strand
GTGCGATTACCTCATGCCCTGCACACCCTGCTGTGTAAAGGGCGCACCTGGTGAATGTGAATTTACGGACGACGGGCGCAGATCCTATACAATACAGTCAGACCTGGTCAAGAAATTAACAGCAGAGTGCATGCAGTTAGAAAGTAGGTTGGCAGAACTAGAGAAATTGGGTCCTACCTCAACTGAACATCCGAAAGAGCACTGTAAGTTACGCTTCCAGTCATGTTAGATGCAGTTCCACTCTTGTTGCACAAAAGCAGCAGGTCATCTTGTGGAGAGCAAATCGGATACCTCACTTTAAGCCTATCTTGGGACTACATTCTAACGGTTGTACAGGAGGTGCTTTATTCTGAATATTATCTTCAATGTTATTCGACCAAAACCCATGCCCGTTGTTATTGTCTAAACCTTATTCTGAGATATTACATAGCGTGTACGCGTGATGCTGGCGTTGATTCTTGTATAATTGGGGATTGTGGACTATCTAATTGTACCCACGCGCGAACAAATATATATATATAACTTTGATCCCATAACTATGTTTGCTAAAGGGGAGTAATAGGAAGCAGGCGACTGTGTTTTGAGATCAGGAAGACTATTGTTGTGAAAGTTGAGGCTTTGGCTCTATACTTGTGGAAGATCGAGATATAAAGCATAATCAACAGCATAAGCCTGGTTGGCTTAGGAAGCATTTCTAAAACATCTAATTTCCTCTTTCATTTCTATCTCGGCAGGTGATATTTTGGAGTGTAGTAGATAGTAAATAAAAATGTCAGGTGGGTCACAGACGCAGAGCAGTGACAGCCAGAGCACGCATCCAGGAATATCAGAAATCAATCAATCTAGGGGCGAGTGTACCCAAGGTAGGCACCTCGAAAAGCTACAAGGTCATGTAGTGGCCTTCGTGTTGGGAATGGTGTTTACGTATAGTGTCTGTGAATATGGTTTCGTTGGTGACCCTAAATATATAAGAAACCAATCATAAAAAGTCAGCACCGCTCTGTTGGGCTGCCTTTGTGGCCAGGGAGCTCGTTGAATGGAGAGTAACTACATTGGCTGGAACGTCAAAAGTTCTACAGAAACATGCACACTTCTGTGGTTTGTTAGGAGGCTTTGCATCCGGATTACATGCACACCTTGGAGGGATCTTGACATTAGGCTATAAATAGGTTGCAACCTCATTATGTATCTGAAGCAGCATGAACTACTGGGGCCTGCAACTTGAAATGTAGTTTAGCAGCAAAAACACAATAAGGGTATATTTTTACTGAAAAAGATCCCAGTCTTTTTCTGTAAAGTTGGACAAACAGGACATTGGCGCTGATCAGCATGGTATGTGTTCCCTCGGAGATACCATACAACTCGAGCACATTAGGACGTCTTGAGAGAAACTGCCCGTGGAGCGACAGGATGCTAGTTTGTGGCTACAACCCTCAACACTAAGGGAAAATTAATGGTCACATTCCGGACTAGACAGACAAGCATCATGTCGGAAAGAGGGCGTGTCGGGGGTTAATTGACAATCCGGGCCTAGTACCGGGTACGACCGGATTGTACCGGATACTGGCTCTTAGTTCTTCAGATGGTGTAAGAGAGAAGCAAGGCTTCTCCATATTTCTTATTAAACAGAACGCGAGTTATAGTTATCTTGCAGCCGAGTATCTCCACAGGCTGTCTTTGTGCTAGCATTGAAATTTTCTTAATCCTGTATTTTAAATTGCAGTACGTACACATTTCCAGATTTTTGAGTTTTTGCCAGCTGTATCATTGGGGCACGCTAACAATATATATATAAAGCCTTCTAATTATACAGCTCAATCCACCTTGGCTGAGCAAAAATTATGTGCTACTATCTATAAAGCTGGAACGCGGGAGGATTTGTTACAATAAATTGAGGAAGAGTATTGTTGCTAATATTTTTTTTATACGGTGCAAATCGTTGATTAAGCTCACCGCTGACAGTATTATAGTTCTTGGCAATAAGTCTGAGTCATCGGCATGTTTTCGGAAGCCTGCCCTTTTTTAAATACGTCTAGCAAAGTATCTCCCTCTATTCCAGTAGCAGATATATGTACGCAGGATTCATTGTCCGTCTACTAGGGACAGGAATAAACACTGCTAACTGTTTTCCATGTCATCCCAACAGAGTGATTATTTGCAATAAGCGGATTTCTGGAGAAGGATCTGATGTATAGATCTTTAGAGTCTATAATGTGGGATAACAACTTGGAATAGTTCTGTAATGAATTTCACATCTGGCAAAGAGACACAAGTTGGATCAATTATCTTGCCTCTTGGAAGTGGTGGTTGAACAGCTCAGGGGAAGCTTCCATTGAGCTCATCCAGCAGGACAAGATATCCTTTGACTGTGGGTTACTCATTTCCACTACAATTACATTGGGGACACCCTTTATATCCACCATAGACGTAAGTTCATCACACTTCTCGGGTATTAGAGGCTCCGGCTGCACCAACTATCTTCGAAAGGAAGTATCAGGCGGAATTGAGATATAGTCGGTCTTGCAAATAACATCACGTAGTGACTTTGGCGCGTCAAATGGGCGCGCGTACCTTACCTAGAGTGAACCCTACGATGATTTTAAAAATATTCGGGGCGGAATTTAGCAGGAACCTGCTTGCTCGTTGAAAGGCTTTCAATTCTTCTGGTCGATGGATCCGCCCATATAAATCCGGATATGGTATCATCAATTTCTTGAAAAACGAGTCAATACCACACAAGAGTCCATACACCGCATCTAAGAGTAGAATAAGTATTATAGACATGTAGAGAGTTGAAGAAAACCTAGAGTAATATGGCAAACTCCATTCCCAACTCCGACGGCGTTATCAGGCTATATGGTACACTACCCCCACTGGCGATATATATATATCGAAGATCTTCAAGCTGCTTCCGCGGGGATTGTTTTACCGGAAGAAGCTGTCTAAATACAGAATCGCACGTTGCAACGGCCTTGGCTCCTGATACAAGCACTTGGATTTGTTGGAAGTTACGGGTATCTATACTCGAAGGTTAACAAATCCGCTTTGCGGTGAAAAGATCATACATACAAAAGTTGACTGTCTCTTATGTGCGGCACTCATCTTCAATCAAGTCATGGCTTAGTATGTTGGCTTCCGATATTAGGATTTCCCCCTTGCCTCGAAAGGTCCTACTAGTTCTAGACTGTGAGATCCTCTGATAGTCGAAGCCCCGAGTTTCCGTTGCCCTAGATAATTTGAAAAGGTCAAGCTATGTAGAAAATGCCGGACTAGTGCAAGGAACACCGCTCTATCCAATAATGTTCGCGTTCTTCAACTCTGATCTAGTACACGCAATCAGGTGACTTCAAGGTGGTGAATTGGCCTTTACTGACGACTAGGTCCGCTGGAGAGCGGGCGCATTAGCGGAGCCCAATCTAGCCAAGATCCAGCCGAAGACATCGCGCGCAAGATGGCATGGGCCGACATATCAGGTCCAAGATTGCCGCCAAGGAAACAGGGAAAGAGAAGCGAACAAGAGTAAAAACATTCATAAAAGTACAAGTAAATAGTGACTCTTCGGCCGACACTATAGATGACGTGCTATAATTTGTGGTGAGGTAGTTCTTCCTCTGAAGGCTAGTATAACATAATTTGCTGCAGCAGGTGAAAACGGTAAGACCACACTGATTCTATTGGCCATGTAGACATGGAGCTAAGGTTTACCGACATGTATTGGGCCATGTATTCGTCCTTCACATCATACTTTGGGATTGAATGCCCGGCTGAACCTTGTGATGCTTGTTAGCCGGGGTAGAGATCATAGCAATAGAAAACAAACCTTATACTGAGCACAATGCGGGTATATCACCAAATACTGGATCTAAAACCGACAGTAGCCTTGAGCATCATCAATTTCTGTTCTGCAGTAATATGGAAGACAGCAGCTCTGGCATCCTTCCCAGGTACAGCAGTATTGGCCTCCAACAGTACATTGAAGCGCTAGAGGCTCGGTCAGTGCTAGATAATGTCAAATATAGGAGAGTATATACATACTACCATCACCGATCGGAGGCAAGAATTGTCTGTCTTGGAGTCCTGACGACGATTTTCCTGGAGCGGCGAGCGAGAAGGACCATAGCTGAAGTAGGCTGAAAAGATAAAATAGGTTCATTGTAGGTGTGTTGAAGACAGAGACGTGAAATTGATGTTTGGTGGTGATAAGTATCAGGATTAGGGTGCTGGATAAGAGATGTGGATAGCTGAGGGTCTTTATATAGCTATCGCCTTGAAGGAAAGGTGCCGGTAAAAGTATCTGAATGATATGGATGGCCCCTCACATTAAGGTCCAACATCGAGAAGATCCTGACCTTGCCCCGAACACAGAGTACGTAATTATTCCTCGTCGTCAGTCGCCCAAGGCGAGATGGAGTGTTACGTCGCAGTAGTGGACCTGACATAATGGTTGGTATGGCAGGGAGGAAGTCCAGCCACCGACCTCGAGAGTATTTCGTAAATCTAGCCCTTGTTTGCCCATGTCTACTATATGCAAGGTGATGTGGAGTATCACGAAAGAAGAAGAAATATTCACTAGGATCCCGTTAGCATCTGCCTAACTGGGGATCCAGGCAATGTCTGCCGGGTTTCCAAGCCATTGTCAGTTATTCATAATATGCAAGAGTCCAGAAAGAAATGAATGAGTATCGAACAGCGATAGCCACGACTGCCTCTTCACCGAGCAACGCCGGCAAAAGCCCCACTTCTATTGTAGTCATAAGATGCACCAAGCACGTGTATGCTGACGCAAAATAACAGCCGAAGCCCTGCAGGGAGATGTTTCATACCAGACTTGTGTACCCTGATTATGTTGTATAGCTGTGGATAACGATAGCACTGCTCGGCTAGTCCTTCCTTAGCCATAAAAAAGGTCGAGATCGGGCACACAATAATAATGTAGATACTGTACATTGTACATCCACTTCTGATGCGTGCAACTGGCATACAATATATGTGCATGCACGCACAGTTTAACTCAAAAACTGGGTAATACTTTTACAAACAATAGCTAGTAAGTTAAAATACAATTGGTTCTAGGTGATGCTACTTCATAAAGGGACCACAAACCCTCTTGTTTGAGAAACAATATTTGGTATGATATAAGATGCTTCTATCAGGCCGAAAGGCTACAGTTCAAGTCCAGACTCATTGCTACCAAGAAGCCGCACTGGCTTATTTCTGAGGATTGACGCAGAGCTGATATCCGGTAATATCCGGCTATTGGTACAGGAGCAGACACCAGGATGGTTTTTCATGCACAGCACGACCCAGCCTAATAGGGGCGCTTAATATGGAAGGCAATATCGGGAAGCTGCGTGAAAAAAAGGAGATTATCATGCGGTTGGCCCACACAGATGGTCAGTCTAAGGCTTCGCGCCATTCTGCTGCAGGCACACTTGGGGTCCCATTACAAGCTGGACATGTAAAATCGAACTAATTAAATGTTGGGTGTAGCCTAATAGAGCCTGAAGAGCAACTCACAATACGGCGTAAAATGCGTAGCATACTTTGTTCTGTTTATAACTGATTCTGCTAACTGCTAAGCCTTTGTACAAGACTAAAAATTACATTCAGCTTATTCGTTTTCTGTTAGTCGAAGTCTAGTACCACGTAGTGACTGCCAGATGAGACTAGCCACTGAAAAAGTACTGTTGATCGTATACGCCCGGGCTACAGAGTCGGAAGAATATGTATTGTAATGATGAGCACATTGCGATCCTAAAAGGTATGGGTAATCTAAGACTACCGTCAGGGGCAAAGAGATTCTACCCGTACCTAAACCCTTCAATGCCAATAGCTCTCATGAGTACCACCGCATCCTCGAAAGATGTACCTCCGATACCCAGATTGACGATGAGCTTGCAACCAGATTTTACTGTATGCATGCAGTCCGCCACTTCTGGGGAACGACTTTAAGGTCTTGAGACCACCATATACGTCCTTCCACCCCGTTCCCGGACTAGCTTATGGTTTCACCAAGCGACCAGCGTAGCTCATTTCCACCTAAAATTAGCCCAAGTTGCGAATAAATCCAGCACCGCCAACGGGCTCACATGTCCTATAACAAATATCAGCTTGATCACATCCTATCCGTGCATCTATAAGAACACATGAGTTCGTTCGGCGTATCCTCGGCGGCATCCTGTGCATCCTTTCTTCAGCCAAGACATGTCCCAATGTAATGGAAGCAGCAGCATTAGCTGACACGGTGGGTCACCTAGGCAATATATTGATGGATTAATATAATCTTCAACCTCGGTCTCACAATGAACACCCAGAAACCAGCTGGCACCTTTCTCTCCGTTCATTGTCAGGATTCTGTAGTGCTCTCGTGGTTCAAGTATCTCATCATATACACACCCCGTGTGTCACTATCTTCATCTCCTTGAGTCCCGAGTACAAGACACAGACAGAGGGTATCTGACAGGATATGCTATGGTGCGTTCTCGGGGCGACTGGATATATGGAGCTCAACATCTGCTCCCCGTCACGCCATACCTTTCTCTAAAGTAGGCTGAAGTCCATGTGGCTACCATAAGACGGTTTATATACTTCGGAGTATTGGATCCGAGCAACCCTTGATGACTTTGGACAGTTTTTACCCTGTGAGGTGAGTAATGTAATCCCCACGAACTGCTTTTGCCCCACAGTATAAGTGAGTCGCACTCTTGTCATCGCTTACATTTCGGAAAAGCAATCTCCGGGGGACAAAAGTTAGCCCATTCGTAACAAAGAAGAAATGAAATAATATTAAACATAGGTGCACTGTACCATACGTGGACTATACAAGCAGAATTGCCGGAATATTTAAGGAAAGGGACATTATTTCGGTGAACCATGTCAATGGTCGCGTACAAGTGTGCGAAGAGAATATTTGTCATCTTCCTCGCATCATTCGAGAATGTGTCATCTGTGAATGGGGTTAATCCCAGCAGACCAGGAAAAAACCAGCCATTTTCTGTCCTGGAAAGGGCCACGGGGCCGGTATTTGGGTTTTGATTTTTCCCTTTTTTGTTCGTCCTCGTTGCCCACTTATTTCTTTCTTTTTTCCACAAGATGCTACGACAGTACTCTTAGCAGGTTCTCGCTTATAATATGTTATGGACAATGAATTTCTGCGTAGACTTTACATATAAGTAGGAAAAAGAGCAACCTAAGTTACCTCGTCGCTATGTATTACTGATATTAATACGAACGAGTTTGCAACATATGAAAAACACGGGCCACAAGTAGACTTTTAAGTCCAGGCTACCTACTCCGTAGAGACTTCTCCTGCAGGACCCCTAAATACCACCCTCTACTTGCTTATAACATTGTTAATAATGTCAAGATCCTCGTAAAGTCTATCTCGATATTGCTTTTACTTAATCTGTTCTAGTCAAGTGGATCTCAGTACTACGGACTGCCTGCATAGTCAGCACCACTCGTGCGATACCGAACACGATCCGAGGTGGCACAGCGCCAATGACCTGCCGTTTGTGGGAGCGATAGATTAAAATAAATTAAAGCAGAGAAATGGCGGCCCCCATTTTGGAATCCCACGGAGCTGGGCCAGACTCCAGAGTTCAGCTACGCCCGAGCCCTGAAAAGTTGAGATGATAGGATACGTACACCGAGACAGACTCCAGACAGTGGACCCACTAATGACTCTCCCATCGCCTAGGGGTTGGCGCGATTTGTATAATGTATCTCGGAGTATCGTCCCTCGGTAGCGTAGCCTAAATTACCTAACTCAGCCACTCGGATATCCCGCCATGATGCTGGTTGACTGCGTTGTGATTCATTGTTGCCCTTTTGCGCATATTACTATCTCGGTTATGTCTGTGCTGCTCTCCCTATGAACTGTCAGATAACGATTGGCAGGTTCAAACCGTGCGGGTGGCTAAGCTCCATAAATGTGTCGATCGGAGGAGGCCCAGCTGAGTCCTGACCTCAATGTGTCCACGACCCGAGTCATAACCCTTCAGTTTAGTGGCACCATGGTCATACTCCTGTGGTCTCATGGAGAGATTCTAGACACGAATCCAGACACCAGTCCCCCATGTTGATTGCGATTGTTTGGCAGCTTATTTGCATTACAGCAGAGTCGAATCCCGAAGATTGTGCGCGTTGTATCCGCTTCAGGGTCAGGGATGAGCAGAAAAGAGACGCAAAGGATCATGCCACCAAGATGCTGCCATACTGTAGATATGGCCCTAAGCCTCTTTGGGCCTTCTTGGCAAGTGGGTCTTGAGAAAAGTCAAACAAATCAAACCGGCTCTTTTTGCTGCCGCATTGCCGACTCTATAATCTTGAGCAGAGAACCTGGACGTTATCAGATTCTGTTTATGTCCCTGTGCTTTTCGATGAGCGTCTCATCAGTGGAGTACCAACTACCATATCCGTCTACATACATGTCAACCAATGTTCAAGATGTCGGTTCCCCTCGAGAATCTTCCATCCGATTACGATCAGGCACCGTTTAGCCCACTTCACATTGTTTGTACATCCGCTTGGAACCTAATGGCCTCTACGTATGAGATCCTAGATCGGAGAAAATCCCTCTGCGGCGTCTCCCTACGCGTGCTCGCTTCCACTTTAGGCTAGCGTACTCGTTGGGCCAGAACTGTGGACCGCACTGTTAAGGACCCGGAGAACCTCATGTGTGCGCTGATTTGAAAAATCCTGCGAGCCCCTATGAAGTTTGTTTCGTAAGGAGCATGGATGTCGAAGGAGCTGTCAGTTAAATGGTCCATCAGTCAAAGTTAGATTAGCCCCTGGTCAGCTTCACTTGGCCCACTCCGCAGGGAACGGAAAGACCCGGTTACAGGCCTAAAATCCTTTTGAAAGATCACATGGGTCTATGAACTATTAGCTCTTTCTCCAGCAGAAAGATCATACAAGAAACATATATGTTCCCCGTTACTGTCCCTACCGACACGCCTTAGGATTGTGTTTAAACTGTTCTCGACGCACGCATACTATACATTTCACGCATAAACCCCTTAGTGCACAACGGCTTCTAACCAGTCTAATTAATTTATACATCTCACATCGATCTAAACATGGATCCAGTTGCCCCTTACCAGGAAGATATTAGGAGGGTCTCGCGGAAGGAGTTATACACGGACTTTGGAAAGCGTATGGAGTATATAAAGACATTCTTGGATTTCACAGACGGTATATGTGACCCTGCAGCTGCTTTCTACCTTACCAGCAGATACAGACTGCTGATCATTGCCCGCAGACGACGTCATAATATTCAACAAAGGCTCGAAATATCTCAAAACAGTCATTCCGGAGCTCACCCATCGTCTCTATGAGAAAATGCTTGAATTTGACATCACAGCTCGTGCTCTCCGCACTCGAAGTACTGCGTCCGAAGCACAAATAGAGGACTTGTTCACAATCGACAGCCCTCAAGTGCAACGGAGAAAAATTTTCTGGAAATGGTATTTGACCAGGTTATGCTCAGATCCCGGCCAGCCTTCGTACTGGGAGTATCTACGAAAAGTTGGGTGAGTTGCTTTCTAACGGCCTTTCCTTGTAAATAACATACTAAACTGGTCTGGATATAGGGAAATGCACACAGGAAAAGTCCTGATGCACCCATTAACAATCGAGTACATCCATATGAATGCTTGCCTCGGTTATGTGAAACAACTACTCTTCGAAATCATCTCATTGCGCCCAGAAATGTCTGTCAAGTTCAAGTTCGCTCTCATTAGATCTATGAGCAAGGTCTTCTGCATCCAAAACGACCTAATATCCAAGTGCTACATAAATGAAGGCCAGGAGTTTGCAGAAGAAGCATCAAACGAGATCAATACAGAAAACGCGTCAGCCACAGGCATCACGGACAATGCATCAGCTGTCACTGGCATCACAGATACCGCCTCAACCACAACCGCAGACACTGCCTCAATCGCTAACAGCGACGTATCCTCAATGTACCGGGAGAAACAAAGTCACCCCCATTGCCTAATCCCCGGTTTCAATACTTCCAGACCCAACTCAGCAGGGGATACACAGAGCTCAATATCGCGGGACAGAAATGGAAGCGTTGATCTGGACCGAGTGAGCTCGACAGCCGGAACGGCAGTATCCTCTGACTGCCCATCCACATCCAGCAGTCATCATATAACTCCCAGCGTTGTTTCAAATCCATCAGCATTCGCGTCGCCATTTGCGGTCGGGCATATACACAACTTCGAAACTAAAATATGGTCGTCTGGAATGAAACAGAAGGGATTCGGGTACAAGTAAAGTTACCAAGTGGAGGTCTTTGATTCCATCCCAATGATCTGTTGGGATACCAAATGATACGAGCGCGGATCTGCGAACCCAAATCTTGAGACCCAAAAGCTTTTACCTGATGATGATTTCAACGATTGACTTGAAAGTGCATCGCTAGACTGGGTTTGGAGTTTGTCTTTTTTTGGCCATAATCGTATCACCCATGTTGATTGTCGCATATTTCCCTGTTAGCCCTGTCCATTAGTTATATACCTCTGTTCGTGTTCTCTTTTGGTCAAAAAAGGCCCTCTTGCCCCCTTATGTTACCTATTGTTTTAATGAGAAGAAAAGCTAGGTGCCATTGTTTTACTTGAAATCTTTTTATATTTCTTATATACCCCATGCCCAGCTCGTACGCCATCGCATCATTCGCACAAATTTCATCCATTATTCTATTCTATAATTTAGGAGAGCAAACATAATGCCTACAGTTACGTGGACAAAGGAACATCTAAAATATATATCTGAGTGGATTCAATTTGTTCCTTTAATGTGAGTAGCGCCATGAATATGGCGGAGGTATAATGCTCTATATTTTCAACAAGTATCATGTGAATCATATGTGTACATGTTAGCTCTATTTATTTATTTATACTTGGCCATAAGCTCGGAGTGAAACTTGACAATCCGTTGAACCTAGTCAGTACCAGGGGCTAGGAAAGTTGTGCGGAAGTGCAGAGTGTTCTCCTTCTGGCCGAAGCCGGGGCCAGGGACAACACAGACACCGGTAGCGTCGAGAAGACGCAGGCAGTAGAACTCGTCGGCGGCACGGTTCTCAGCCATAGCAGCCTCGATAGCCTTGGGTAGGACGGTGATGGTGGGGAAGAGATACATGGCACCCTAGGTACCAGCCACGTTAGTTATGTTCATAGGATAGAGTCCTGTGGGTAACATACCTGAGGTTCCTGGCACTCAACGCCTTCCATCTGTTAGAAGGCCTTGTACAAAGCAAGAGCGCGCTTGTGCAGTCCCTCGCGGATTCCATTGTACTCCTTCTGGTACAGCTCATAGCTACCTTCGCCCTCCTTGGGTGGGTTCACCATAAGCTCAAGCAAACACTGTCCAATGACTGGTGGGCAAAGTCCGATGCTCACAAGCTTGTAGATTTGGGCCTGAACCTCAGGGTCGAATCCAACCAACTCAAAGTAACCACCATGCTGGCCACACTCGCCCACCATGCCCTTAGACACACTGTGGAGAGAGACCAACTCTACATAGTTATACTTGCATGGAGCCTCCTGTTGCAGCTGACGAAGCCTCTTCTTGAACGAGATGAACTCGCCCTCGAAGACGTTCGTCTGATAGACCTCGTCCGCAATAACGACAAGCTTCTCCTCCGCAGCAAGGTCAAGAACATGCTTGATATCATCGGCACTCAAAGAGGCCCCAGTAGGGTTACCAGGGTTGATGACCACAATCGAACGAACGTCAGTGCCGGCAGACCGGGCCTGTGCCAACGAGTTACGGATGGCAGTCACATCGGTACCCCAAACCTTCTGCTCTTCGAGGAGGTAGGGTACACATTGCGCGTTCAGGAGAGCAAGGGTGGCAGTGTAAAGAGGGTATTGCGGAATATGGACGAGGCCTAAACTTTGTACGGTACAGTAGGGTTTTGCATGTTTTTCATGGTTTTTGGCGCTCTACTGATGTTTTGGTTGACAACTATATTTGGTAGATTAATGCAGCTATTAGTCTAAGGGCATAAAATAAAAGGAATCGCGTTGGGTACAGTAATCAATCTGAAAGGTGTATTCAAATCCGTCAACTAGTCATTTTGCGATTGCAGTTTTCTCTGGAGCACCTAGTAACTGATGTCTCCTCAACATGACGTACTAGTGAAAGTTATTTTCTGGTTATCTTTCTGATTCATGGTTGAGACATTTTTAGTGTACCTGAAAAACACCAAAAGTCATCTTGTCTTCGGGTCCGACAGATACGATCCATCTCCGAGCAAAGAATATACATGGTCATTGGCTTATGGAATAAACCCAGCAGAGAGACCCACATATTAAAATTTTGCAATCGATGTTGCCAAATACATGCGAGCTACTACGAAATTTGGTAGGGTCGTAAACCAGTCCATGAATCTGCACGTTCAATTCCTTTTTCAAGATTAACTTCCTGACAATATTGCGCAAGGTCACCATTTGGTCCATGACATTCAGCTCCACCATATTTGCAGTCACCATCTTTTCAGAGACGAGGCATTTCAGTTGGGATTGGTGATTTGGCATGCCAAGTTGACTCCCACATTCCAAGTCTATAGGTCCCTTCTTACGAAATTCTCAAACCAGTGTTATCGCGTTTCTCTTTCTTTTTCTCTTTCTTTTTCTCTTTCTTTTTCTCTTTCTTTTTCTCTCTCTCTCTCTCTCCCTTTTTTTTTTTTTTTTTTTTTCAAGGCACAATAGCAACGGGTATCTGATATTTGGACACCAGAGATAATCCTCCCCGGTCGTATTTGACTTGCCGAGGAAAGATGCTATAGTTTCGCATCTGAGCTTGGGATCATTTACGTAACGCGAATCAAATCCTCAGCGAAGCCTAAACGATCAGTAGAGCTTATTTTTAGAAGCTCGTTACCTCGTTCCATGGTGCAAGGGTTGGATGGGCTGTCCTTAGTGGACATTATTCTGACCAACCAATGAAATGGCTCGCAACTCGAGCTACTTTAGTCATTAGGTGAAGAGGAAACAAAAGGGCTTCCTAGGAGCCTACGTACGTGATGTATTTCTAATGTACGTGACAGACACGGTTGTGGATGTTCCTTGCCTCCGCAGCCTGGTTGGCATGTTCAAGTTAGCGAAAGACAAGGTGAATCTTCCTTTGTAACAACTCGAACAGATGCTCATACACTTGCATTTATTCCGGAATCAGATTGATTGGAGGATCCGCTTCCTGTGTGTATGCCTTCAAATTTCCATATAATATGGATAACAGCACTCCTCTACACAGTAATAAAATCGAATCGAACTGTTCCGATGCTTTTAGTCTACTCCTGGTATTGGGGAAACTCTGTTTACCCCTTCCTATCCCGATCGGTCCAATAATTTTCATGGTCAAGGCTCAGCAGAAGGTAATGCAATGGTATGTCAATAAATCAAGGTCGAATGCATTGCTCTCTTAGGGAGGATCACAGAGAAATGGACACAAGACTCAATATGATCTGCGAGGTTACATTTTCTTATGTGAAGATATCCAAAACATACATTTCTGTACAGGTATGCAACCAGCTTCCAGTAATTGGTATGTCTTACACGTCGGTTCTCTACAGATAATTTCGTGATCTTGTTAACATTATCTTTTGACACACACCCTCGGCTTTTCCTGAGGTTTTCTACCCAGTATGACTTTAGTACCTGGGTAACGATATTCCATACGATGTTTACGACTTGCGAAAGCGCCTTATTCTTCTTTACACGCCAGGAAATGTCTTTGGAATTACCGGACAGGCTGAACCTCGAAATATCATCGAGCACGATGTATTCCAAAAAACACGGTCAAACTCTTGATGCGAAACAT
>ML733659.1:0-13897 GCA_009176405.1 Aspergillus novoparasiticus | reverse complement strand
AAAAAAAAAAAAAAGAAAAGAAAAGAAAAGAAAAAAGGGCCGCCCATCGTCTCTATACCTTGATCCTAAGCCGACCCCCAAGCTTCCTCCAGTCCCCGATCTCCAATAGCTTTGATAAGGCATCGTGTAGCTTTTTGGCGTCGAGAACGTCATTGAAGTGCATTAATCGACTTACGAAGATGCGGTACATTTTGGTGTCGTCCAGAGTATGCAAGGGATATACATTCCCTGGCATGCCAGCAGAATTATATTGCTTATCCATTTCAGCTGCTCAGAACTCAGGTTGGACGGTTGCCTCTTGCAGAAATACAGTTGAGATGTGCAGGGCATCGAGAGGGAAGGACTGGTAGGAGTCAGTAGCACGACAGTACTCTCCCGAGCAGCGATTGTCTCCGAATAGATCCGAGTGGGATAGATCCATGAAGTATTCTTGTCGACTGACGAGATCGACAGATACCCCTTGCTTGGTCCACAGATAATAGAGACGAACCTTCCACTCACAATCTTTAGCGAACTGCTCCACAGGGATCAACACAACACAATCTTTTCGCACCCTCTCTCAGTAAGGTTTTACTCGGTGGCTTATCATGACCGTAGATCATATTAGCGGCCACCCTTCTTTATCGCCCCCGTACATTGAGTACAACATGGCTGAAAACCCCGGAGCCGAATTGTAGCGCAAGCTAAACCTCCAGTATGTCCACGTAAACGATCCGTACTCTAGCCTAGTGGACACAAAAGGTATGCGACTAGCTAAAAGTAGGTATATACATCACATCATCCCTGGCAAACTCCTACAGGCCCGGCATTGAAAAATATGCATCTCTAGTATGATACACGAACCCTGGTCAGAATGACCATGCGAACACGCGAGAAGTCCCGCAAGGAACTTGAATTCCGCCCTTGCGGCTCCGACCTTCTTGTTGCTCGCGTCACGAGCAATACTGTTGCTAATGCATTCATTCGTAGAGAGATCCATGAGAAAACCAACTCAATTCAGCCATTTTACCAGCGAGGTCGCCGTCTCAAGATTGAGATCGCCAGCCCGGGTTCTCTCGATACGCTGTACTTTGTAGATGATAATGTCGATACGCTGGGCGACGACGAGATCGATATTGAAGTGAAGGCGAGTGGTCTCAATTTCAAAGATATTGTTGTCACAATGGGCTAGGTCGCTTAGCCATGGGTCGGTATTGAGCGCAGTGGTGTAGTCTCTTCAATTGGCAAGAACGTCACTAGCTTCACAGTCGGCCAGCGAGTTATAGCCTTGCTCGAAGGTGCGGATTCTACGCACGGTCCCGGGCTACAAGTGCGGCCCCCATACCCGAGAATATGGCGTCCGAGGTGGGTGCCACTGTGCCTGTGATATTTTTCAGCGGCCATTACACTATCTTTGATCTCAGGTACCCGAAGCTGGCGAACGTGTTCTAATACACGCTGGTTCAGACGGTGTCGGCCAAGCAGCAATCAAGATGGAGCAGATGATGGGTGCCGAGATATTTGTGACTGTCGGCAGCGTGGAGAAGAAAAACACCCTTAAGACACAGTTTGGTATCCTCGAGGAACGTATCTTCTGCTTTCGTGGTTCATCTTTTGGCCGTAGTATCAAGCGCGTCACCAACGGCCGGGGTGTCGATGTTGTTGTTACCTCTCTAGCTGGTGATCTTCTCCGCGAGATCTGTAAAACTCTTGCGCGATTCGGACGGTTTTTTGAGATTGGCAATGCTAATTTCACAAAGAACACCCGCCTGGGCATGCCACCATTTGAGAACAGTGTCAGCTTCGCCTCTGTCGACTTGACCAAAATTGCTCAGTACAAGCCCAGACTGATAAGACGTCTGCTCGACAATGTCTACCTGCTCATGTCCAAGGGCACTGTTTCACCCACTCTGCCTCTGTCTACTTACCATATCGCGGAGCTTGAGACAACCCTCCCAACTCTGCAGACTAGCAAGGCGATGGGCAAGATCATAGTTGTTCCTCATCAAGATGACCATGTTAAGGTAAGATCAAGACCATAAATTCCACACCAAGATGTAAGCTCTAGCTCACCCCGAGCAGGCCGTGGCAGCCAGCTTGGCTCCTCCGTCCTTACGCCCCACGCATCATACATCCCGATCTGTGGCATTGGCGACGTAGGCCGCAGCATAGCTAGATGGATGCCGTTGAAGGGCGCGCGTAACATCGTGCTCGTTTTCCGCGGAGCATCCATCAATAACAAGATCTAATCGATGAGCTCGCCACCCATGGCACGACCATCAGCTCAAAGCCCTGTGACGTAAGCAATATGAAATCTGTCGACAACCTCAGCAATTAAGAGTTAAAGGGTCTTCCACCAGAGGAGGAAGAATCTGCGCTTTGGAATTTGAAGCCGCCAAATAAGCTCAAGTATAAGGTCGGTATTAACAAATACTCCACGTCGAAAACTAAGAGAAATGATTTGAGTGATCGGACAATGTATCAATTGTTAGGCACCGTGCATAAAGAGTTTGGTTCTGGCTGGAACAGTCAGTAGTGGATCAAATACTGCAGCATTTAAGGTCATAAACACGTGGGCGCTTACCTATCAGCACCTTCCGGTCGACCATTCCAGTTTCGAAACTATATGATCTGTGACAGAAAAACCGCAAATAGACCCAGTGATAGATCACACAAACGACATCCACATCGAGAGTATTCTTATCATTCATCTGTCCAGGAATTGTACACTCAGCCAGAAATATATTATTAAAAGACAGTACTCCTAATCTTCCAGCGGAAGACGATCCCCGTAGCTCTGGTTCAATCAAATACAATATCTATTTCGGTGTTTTCTACAGCCACATTTCATCAAGGGTAAACCCACTCTCCCGCCAGTACCGTTCAACCACAACTATTCCTAACAGCGTTCTTAGCTTTAAAATTTGAAGGGAACCATCCAAGGCTATGGAAATATTTCGGTCTGGGTCGAGTTTCCTCGCAAAGGATAGGATGGGTCCAGTGTAGGTGTCCACTAACTTGAGCTGGAGGTATGAACACAGACACCATGAGAAGAACACGGAGATAGAGGCCAAGGCTTTGATTCGGTGATATGAGGCCTAGGAATCAAGTATGTCAAGCTCGATCGAGGCAGCACAATTAGGATGAGGGCGTTGAAAGACACGGAAGAGAGGGCGGATACAGCATCTTATAAGCGCTCGACGAGGCTAGGCGAAAAGGAATGGGGCGCTGCGTTTGGATGCCGAGGGGAGCCATTTGCGGTATCACTTCAGGCGCCAGTAGAAGCGAGGGGAAATCGTTGAAGTTGACCATCAACAACAGGGTGAGAAGAGGATGACTAGCAGTCCTCGCTAGATACAGAAAAGAGGGCGTGACAGGGCAGCGGGCGGTCAAGCGGCGACTCGCCGCTCAAGGTTACGGGTGGAAAGAGGCCGTTTCTGGCGCCAGGGCCTGTCATTTCGGCGTCGATTTCACAGGTCCATATATTCTAGTTGTACTAGGTGGACATTGCGGAGAAACTAACCGTCCAACGCTGACGAAGCGGGGGCTATTCCTAGTCTCAAATGCACGCGTTGCGTCGGTAGTAATCGAATTTGACTTGAGCAGGTGACTCAATACAGCCTGTCGGTCTCCGTTGTCTTAGTCCGACGACCTACGAGGTTCCGGGAGGTCATCATCCACGGGTGTTAACGTGCGAACCGTTCGCAGAGCAAGATCTGTTTGTACTCCCGGTTTCATGCCATAAGTGATTTCCGCTCCTAATAGCCCCATTGCTCCGGCGACCCGGTCCAACCAGGTTAATGCGCGCTGGTCATCATTACCGACCGAAGCCTGTGGGCCGCTTCCGAGCTCGCAGGACAAATCAAAGGAGAGGAGCGGTGGACTCTCCGCATCTCCAGAACTTTCTGGGCTTGACACGGGTGTTAGCGCTCCATCACGGATTATCAAGGTTTGTTCCACGGTAGGTGTAGGAACGGTAATTTGATGTAAGATTTGTTCGAGGATACGGACGGCATCGACTCCAGCACGAAGGAGAAGGGACGGGCTCGTTTCCGGGAAGAGGTTGGGCTCCGGTCCGACGAAGCGGAGAGTGATGCCCTGCTTTCGCTGGTTATGTGCACTGAGCAAGGTTCGCATTTCTTTGCTTAGGCTTCGCAGTCGATCACATGTTGTACGGATACGATAAGCCAGGGATCTGGCCTCTGGTGAGGTCACCGAAACGATTGCACGGGCTTCCTTGATATAGCCGGGGCATTTCACAAGCTCCATGAAGATGGTCTCATAGACGTCGATATAAAAAGCCCACTCGTCTTGCTTCTGGGAATCCTCGGTCCGTAAGGCTGATGCCAAGTCTTGCCATGGATCCTCATCTAAGAAACATGATTCACCTTTTTGGAGGGCAGCACCAATCAGAAATGGTCTGAACGCAAAGTGACAAACACGCCCAGGGCCCGTCAAATGAGCTCTCATGCCACGCGTCTTCATCAGCATCTTCACTGCGTTGGCGTGGAAGATCCAAGCATCGTCGGAGGTGCGTACGTTCATCTCGTAGAAGGCCAGCAGTATGACGGCCATTAACAGAGCGTCCGACCCAATATCATCCGATGTCAGGGCATATTGGATACCGCTCAAGGCTTCTGTGTATTTTGCTCGACTGGCATATTGTAGGTTGGGGTCTTTTGTCTGATGTGCAAGCCAGGCTAGGGAGAGGCACATAACGGTAGCATCGTAGTAAGGCTTGGAACCGAACTTTTTGATAACGTTGTCCGGGAAAGTAAAACCGGGTCCAAACCGAAATTCGTTATGGTAATACATGGTCGGGAACGAGGCACAGACAAATTCTTTGAAAAGGCGTGGTTGCTGACTCAAGAAAGACTTGAATGCCAGGGACGGACAAATCTGCTGGTCGAGGGAGGCATTTGTAAAGCAACGCATGTGCAGCTGGGCTTTTACAGGAAGCGAGTCCGATATTGGACTCGATCCCTCGTCGCTCCCATCCGTGTCTGGGGAGGTAATGAGATACAGTCCATGCAGACGGGGTCCCTCATCCTGGAACTTCAGGGAGCGCTTGTAGCCGGGGCAATCGGCGCCATACTTGCGACACTGCGAGCAATGCGGTCGGCTTTGATCACACTAATCACTCCCATCGAAGTCAACGATTGATTCAAAAAATATTAGACTAGGAAAGGAAGATATCTACTATAAGAGTAAAGGGGAGGGGAAGGGGGGTGCAATAACCGACCCTGATACGTCTCTTGCGACAGAGCGAACAGCCTTTGCTGCGAGGAACGCCAACCATTCTGAATGAAAATTAGATTTGAGGAGCAGTGGCGACACTATCACATTCTACTGCGCCTGCAGTGACCGAGAAAGCCAGCATATGCGAGTAGCACGGAGATTGGCAATAAGCTCGGAGAAAGGGACGGAAGCATGGACATGACTTTATTAGCCCACAGAGAAAGAATGAAGGATCAGGCAATATTTCCCCCCCGCAAAGGAGAAAGGAAATGGTCTATGGGTCTGGGGGGCGTCAGCTCTTTTCCACCCCTGGCAGAATCCTCCCTCACCGCCCGGAACGCTGGCCCTGTCACCCTCCACAGCGGGATCCACGGTTCAATTCCCGTGACAGGCACGCAAACTGAGCAAACTCTCCTCTCTTTTCCAACGGTGTTTTTCTTTTTCTACCTCCAAATCGGGGAACCCTGACCCACCAGCAGCAATACGATGTGAGGCGCCTGTATATTCCGATCGGACTATTTCTTCAGTTTCAAAATGATCCGCCCTAGACTAGCACCCGACGCAAATGAGTGAAGCATTAAATTTATTTCACCCAATTTTCAGGAAAATATTTCCGCCCAGGGGAGACAGTCTCCTATCCACAGTGCAAAGAATGCGCATACCATACTTGGTAGCCGTATGTACCTGCCAGTACCTACGTACTCTACTACCACCAAAGGAGAAGAGGCTAGGAAAATAACACGCAAATCCGACAGATAACCCTGGCGAAAAGGACACTGGCTGAGTCCAATCTAGAAAGCAACTATCGTCCTACCGTTCCAATAATGGAATTCCATCCGCGTTAGTCCCGCGTAGATCAATCAATATCTGCCAAATTAGCCAACGTCCCGAGGGGGCTCGGGCCATCCCCGTGCGCACTGATCCATTCAGAACTCAGCGAATCAAATCCCCTCAGGTTTTACGTCAATCCAGTTGGTGGCGCCACCGTATTCAGCCTTGTCAATTAAGTTGCTTTCAAATGAAGGTTGCATCCAGGGGTAACTGCAATGATATGAAGTACGCCCGAGAACAGCTGCCAGAAGTAACAATGTAGGAACTACCACCATCGGCCCTCGAACTTCGAAGTTACAACTACCCACAACCTGACGGCTATGACCTTCCCTTGATCGGCTGGATTTCCGTTCGCCGCGGTCGGACAGCAACAAAGCCGTTGAACCATGGTCGAAATCACGACTCCCCGCTTTGATGATACCAAGCCTGCACACGTCTCTAGCAGGCGCTATTTGGGGAGGATTACTCCGTACCCCTGATAAAAGTCACTCGTTGACACGATTGCCATTCTAAAGTCGGCATTGACCACATTGACTACCTATGCGGGCGACGATAGTTGGGTGGCACCGAGGACGTGTCAAGAGTCGTGGCGGGATTCCCGGCCACCGAATTCCTCGCCGAGCAAAACACAGAGCAGCTCGCATCTCGCAGGATGCCATCCGGACTATGAGGATTGAAGGTCACAGTGGGAATGTAACCGGGACTACCCAGTCGTTCAGCGACACGCAGGACTTCGTATCGCGCCAACTTCATCCACATCTACCGGTTCGGCGACCTACCACCACTGATTTTCCTCTATGCCTGAAAGCTCGACATGGATTATGGAAGATCTGATGTAGGTGGATGCAAGAGTGGGTCATACGAGTCATATCTGCGGCGTGAACAAAATCCCCCCGGAGAGTTTCAACTTGAGATGACTTGGAACCTAAAAGTGTTAGTACAATCAAAATTATCAATGTAGACCTCTGAGCAGAAGACAATGTTATGATAAAGTAACCAAACTGTGATTATATAATGAGTTTCGACTAACGGCGTAAGCATAAGATAAAATTGGTAGGGTATTTGGAGAAGGCAGAAGCGTGCTGTTCGGAGTAAGAACATTATATATATTTCGGCGTTATAGACCACCCGAAAATAGTCATGTCGGTCAAGTTCGCACTCGCGATGGATAAACATTCAGTATGGACTATTCTAATGCATCGTCTCCCACGTACTCTTTAATTTCGAGATCAATGACCGCCATAGAAAACTATACTGCTCCGGACGCAACGCCGATGACCCTTTCCATCAGAAATTGTAGGATGTTGGTAACGCGGGGATGTGCCCCGGATGATAAGATTCTCGCTCTCCCTAATTCATACCTTATATCTATTTGATTATTACTAGTTCAACAAACTACAAGGCTTACAAAGACTTGGAGGCCGGTCACTACGACGCTTTGGCATCGCAAAGCAGTCATTATGCGCCACGTGGGTTCAAAATCTCCCACCAAAAAGAAATCCTGACGGCTTTGGCTCCCAGACGCGTCACTGTGAATGCAGCATACCAACAACCACATTTTTATCAGTTCAGTCGGCCGCTACCGGGCAAGATGTTACAGAACACCCCAGTTAGCAGCCAGGGAAAGCTTGACCTAGCAGTCATACATTTGCGCTGTTGGTGCCGCAGCAGTAATTCTCGGCTGGGAGAGACGAGGTTGCCGTCATAGCCAATCAAGCTGTGATTGTTGCTAGGGTGGCATTCTCCATAATTGTCGTAAGGTGCAACAAGTGCAGGGGGTCGAAATTACCTTTGATTGTATCCCGTTCAATTGACGCTAGTCCTATGTCTGTTATGTAGTTATCTTGGCGCGACGAAGAACCAGTCATTTCCGCCTTAGTATATATAGCCAATGGAAAACCTCAGGGGCATGCGCAAATGAGGAAGTTTGACCCTGGGGCGCCTTGAGCGGGGTACGGGAAACGAGATCCCAATGATTCGCTAGCCGCGGAAGGTTATCAAATCGCATAGTTGAGTACGAAAGGGAAAACCACATCGTCCCTTCGCTGGTCAATGGGACGAGATGCAGCGCCAACAGCTCGACTGGGGACAGAGTCGTTTCTCCCTGGGCATTCGCAACGTCGCGCACCACGGGACAGGTGTCTTGTGAGATGGAGGTGGGCGAGAGCGTCGTGGATGGGGAGGTTGCGATGGCGTCGCTCGTGCTTTTATCGATAATTATATCAAAAGGCGCCAGCGGGGCCAAGCTCGACATATCGTTCCATGATCGAAGATCAGCACGTAACCAGTGCATTGCATGCGATGGGTCTTGTTTGCTCTCGATTTCTTGGCCGAGGCGGACGGCTTCGGACGAAAAATCAACATTCTATGACAGTTGCGCGTCAGCAGAGATTTAGTCCCAACAGGAGTGAGCAAACTCACCACAATGCCAGAGCCCTTCCAGTCGCGGTCCACGAATGCCTCGCGAAGCTTTGTCCCTAGTTTCGAGATCCCGGGTCCTAGATGCAACACTCGAGGGGAACGTTCTTGGACAATCGATCGGTTGTCTAAGTCGGACAGAACAGCCTGGACGAGATTCTCTCCAGGATTCAACCATTCGCCCACATCTTGGCCGGTCGCAAATTTCGTATCCCAGAAAATCGGGTCGTCGTAGTCCGGAGTTCCCGCGATTTTGATATGCGTTCTTCCATTCGACATATTGGGCGGTAAGCAAGTCGAAAATCGCTTCGGGACTTGAGATAAGCCGATGGTCACGTGCTGATTATGCGGGTCTTGAATATCCTGTGTTCGAGATAAGAAGCAAGCGGAAGGTAAAGGCTTTGTTCTACGTGGCACCTACGCTGAACATGCCGTAGCTCGGCTTTGTCTAGCAAGTATTCTAGCTAATGCTGAAAGCATGCTCTCGCGGTCATCTGTTGTCTCCTAGACACGTTAACCTACTCGACATAACCCTGAACACCTACTAGCATCATCAAGTTCATATATTGACTACATTCATGTAAAAGCTTCTCGAATGCATGTCCCTTCAACGCTGGAATTCCTGGGACCGTGCTCTATTTCATAATCGACCTTTTGCCCCACCCAAGCCACTTACCATACTGTCTACTAACTCTAGCACCTTCAAGGCTGCGCCATAGCTGTAGACATACCCCAGACTGCCAAATCCATATGCAGGGACAACATTACCTTCGGCCTCAATACGGTAACCTCCCGTCCTCCTCGGCCGAAATGCAACAATGTCTTTCGTTGAGTCCTTAGGTCAAACGATTGAAGTCGTCCCATAGATAGTCTTTTCACCCGCCGGAGAATATCAGGTCGCAGGCTTTCATCCACGTTGTGATCCAGGTTTCCTTCCTGGCTCACTCCACCTATAATAGCCCCTCCAGAGTACATTCGCGGGATAGCATAAGTGTAATGGGAGCCTTGGAACATCGCAAGCTATTGGATTCATACTATATCATTATCAGCACTTATCTCCGGAACGATTTGCACCTTGTGATATTGATATCGTCGTCCAGGGAAAGCGGATCCGGTCACCTGGCCATTTAGCCATTATCATTAACTATCTGTGCTCTCTCATCGGGCTAGAGATTCCGGTATACGTATCGATTAACCTCGGGGCAACTCTAGTGTCATTACTTTGTATTGGAATCATGTTGGCCAGGTCTAGAGCTCGTCGAAAAATATATCCTGGGCAGTTGCAGGACTTGTAAACGCGGCCATGTTAGGTACGACACGCAACGGCCTGCTTGCTAGACATGCTTGGCTAACTTACGAAGGGGGTTCGAACAAATTGGATGGGCATCGCTTATCCGCCATGCATAATGCTTCTCCACCAGGCTCCTCTTAATTACCTGATGGAAACTGGGGTAAAAACCTGGGGATTGTAGATCCCGAGGTATCAACCATCAGCTACCAACCCGCTCACTAAAGAGGACACCACCGATATCTCCACGTAGCCCAACCATTGACCACAGTGCTACAGTATACCACTGATGGCTGTTTGATCTTGAGAGTTACAGCAATGCTCGTCCGAGGTCTTGGTTGATGCCGGCCATGTGACTGTTCAATTGACATCTCCGCGAAAGGATCATACGGTTATAATGCCGCAAGCCAAAGCTTCTATAGTTCGCAATTCAGCTGTTGTGAAGAGATACCAACCTAAGCTGGCATGACAATGCCAACGACTCCTTGACAGTGCATGTTGACCCTTTCCAGTTGACCGAAGATGGAAGATTAAACAAGGCTGGTCAGCATTGTGTCACAGTTTGCGAAAGGTCACATGGAAATACGTCAAAAAAATGATCAACACTGGAATGTATGTCTTGTCACCGATGGCTAAGTTTTGGGATTTACTAGATCAAGACCAAAGCGTACTATTCCAATCAATTGTTCATCTATAAAATGGAATAGCAAGCTGTTGATATCAATTGAGTTTCAGTATCCTGACGGTGATCAACAGAAGCACATAAGCTACCAAGTCTCAGGTAAAACCCAGAACCATACTTACGTGCTGGTTAGCTGCATTCCATGGCGTCCGCAGAACAAGCCAAAATTGTTGAATCCATTATACAATACAAATTTTTGACAGACATTTATATTCGTCGGGCTCTCACAGCCGACTCAGGCAGTTTCGCGGATACCTTCTGCGATAGCTATAACGAATCGTGCTCCGTGTCCAGCACTGGTCCACCCCAAACCATCACCCCAAATGCTAGTATCACCGATAGATCGGCCGATACCGAGAATGGCTAAAGGAAAAAAAAGGAAGTGTAACAACGCGTCATCTTTGATTTATGTCAATGATAGCATCCGACAATTCCTGGGTGAGGAAACGGTCAAATGTCATTCTCAAGGCCTACTACCTCCTGCATCAACCTACTTCAGCCCTACGGAGGTAGCATTCTGTATGCTTATCAGCCTCCTTGAGACGTCACAAGGGTTTGATCTTTTCAAACTAGGTGAAGCTACTTGGAAGCTCCTGGAGCCAGTATTAAACGGTACCTTGTCAAGAATGGAACCATTCCACCTGGAGGCGATCACTCTTCAGGAGATCATGCAACAAAGTAAAGAGTCGCCTACACTCCCTGGAGTTCTTACAATAAACACACAAAGCATGACCAACGTCATACCATCTGAAACCATGTTCCTAAGTCTAAATGATCATGCAAAGCCATGTTAAAGTTGAGTCTGTCCAGGACGATAACAGTTCCATGCGTTTTGGAGATAAACAAGTGCAATGAAAGCACGATAAACATGGCAGGCTGGAATGATACATAATGTCTAATATCCCCTCAATATGTATCTAAAAGCTCTGCTTGTACAGTCTCACGAGAAAAAGCACAATCTACTTTAAATTATGCCTAGGATCCATGTTTCAAGGCATCTGAGAGTTACACACCACCCCAGCCTTTAACATATTTCCTCAACCTGTCATATCCCCTAAGAAAAAGCCTTAAGTCTAATAGTATTCAAGGAACTTGAGTACTTTCACCTTATATGCACTGGTACGCCTACCGCTATTCCTATTCCGGTGATTAAAATCTTGTGGGGTCGAAACTTCTACTTTTGGAACTGGTTGGACTAGTATCACCTTGACTTGACTTCGGATGCCATTTTACTTAATTATTTCGATGCGTATTTCTCTTGTGATTCGGATCGTGAGTTCCTGAACTCGTCATACTTAATTGTTACACCGTCATCTCAAATGCACTTTCAGTGGACATGGCACCAGGGGTGCTGCTTTGTAGCCCAAATCATTACAGCCTTCGTGGCATCCAGACCAGCAACCTTACGACCGTTTCAAAAGTAAACAATGCTTGAAGCCTGGTTTACAATTAGGGAAGATCTGAATTTGCCATTATCAAAGCTACTGGGCGCAATGGCATTCCCGAATCATGATAAAATGCTTAAAGTCCTTCGACTAAAGCTTTATAAATAGACCGAAGCAACATAATCCAACATCCTCCTGAGGATTACCATTAGTTCTACTATAGCTCGTCATGACCCACTCTATCAAGCCTACACTAGTGACATCTGTGTAGCATGGCCTCCAGAGAGAATACGTCACGCGTAACTTCCATCAATCGATCAGCAACGTCTGTGCCTGTTGTTGATTCTCCGATGAACCCAATATTCCAGGTCGACACCATGCGATACCAACTTGACTTGCTTGAACCCAGTCACGATGGTACAGTAGAGAATGATCAAACTTCTCATGCACCGATTGTGTCCAGTGATGTCCTCGCGCGACAGCTGAAGCAAAAAACACTTAAAGTCTCCTGGCAGGTTCAAGCTCCTCACTAAAGCAAGGTCAAACGGAGTGGAATATTCCAAAGGTAGATTCCCGACTTTATCTCAATGTATCTCATCCATTCAGCACGTTCATTTGCGGGTCTCAAGGCTCTGGCCAAAGTCATACATTGTCGTGTATCTTGGAAAACTGCCGCATACCATCTAGAGCTGGGAGGGTTCCGAGCCCTCTGACAGGGCTTGTCTTTCATTATGTTACGTTCATTGGTGATACAGTGGAATCCCCTTGTGAGGCAGCCTTTCTGTCGTCACATCCTGATGTGCAAGTGAGAGTTCTATGTTCCCCAACGAAGGTGAATTCCATCCGGGTATGTAGTTTATTGTATCCATATTGACGTGAGATGTGCTAACCAGACAGAACTAGGGCTGCTATTCACGATTCAATATCCCGGTAGATGTGTTAGAGCTTGACCAGTCACACTTGAACATCAAACGGATAATGGATCTGATGGCTGTCAAGCAGGACAACGGAGAAATACCACTGTATATGCACACCGGCAAACGCATCTTGAGAGAAATGCGCATAACACAGCAAGGTACCAAGGGGTCTTTCGATTATCAAACCTTCAAGGGCAGAGTCATGTACAGTGGTCTGAATCGAGGTCAACTGGGCCCACTTAAGCAACGGCTAGAGACCTTGGAAAACTTCACGCCCGAGGGACAAGTGCACCTCTGGAGGAGGCAGCCGGCAGTACAAGGCTCAACTTGGAAACCAGTGGTAAGAGAAACCCTGGCAAATTCCAATTTTCAAGCTGAAGCTTCCGGGCCGGACACTTGACCATTGTTGATCTTTCATGTCCCTGTATATCTCCGGAGACAGCATGTTCGTTGTTCAATATCTGCCTAGGAAGCTTTCTTGAACAGGAACAGAGCATTGGTCGAGTCATTGCCCTTGATGAGGCTCATAAAATATGGTACTATATCTGTTCTGGTAATATGTAAACCATAACTAATGGATGTGAGTACATGAATGCGTCCCCCGAGGCTCGTGCATTTAGAAACACTTGTTTCCGTCGTTGGGCTCCAGAGACATCTTGCAGCTCGTGTTGTGGTCTCAACGCAGGAACCTACCGTTTCAACGGACCTTCTGAACCTCTGTTCGGTCACAATTGTGCATCGCTTTACATCCCCTGAAAGGCTTCGGACATTACAGAAGCACCTTGCCGCGGCTGCAGCGAATCCTTTCACACCAAAGACTAAGTCTGAAAACACCAGTAATGACACAGGAGAGTTGAGCACAGACCAGAACTTGAGTTCACTCTTCGACAATGTTGTCCAGCTTGGTGTTGGTGAGGCCCTCTTATTCGCTCCAAGTGCGATTGTGCGAGCCAGCGTCGGACAGGATGGGCGAGTCGAGTTCCATCCTTTAGGGTCCGAATTCCTACCCATAAAGGTTCGAGCACGACTGACGTCCGACGGCGGAAAGAGCGTCCTCTCACTCTAAACAGCGAGGGACTCGGCTAGCAAACCAAAGAGTGTTCTTACCTGTTTGACATGTGCCGCTCTTTGCGTGGGATTGAAGGAAAATGGAAAAAAA
>ML733658.1:0-14088 GCA_009176405.1 Aspergillus novoparasiticus | reverse complement strand
ACTGAAAGCGTAAGGAGTGCGAGTATCGCTCTCGCAGTGAAGTACTCCATCGTATGTGGGCTGTGGCCCCGACCCATTTTGAGACGTATCTGCAGAGTTGCTAAACGAGGTTGTTAGAAAAGGGATGGGTCGTAAGATCTCACGCTACTATCGAAATCTAAGACACTTACCCCTAGGTTTGATGTAGAGCGACCACCGCTTCCACTGCCTCCTCCACCTTGCCCTCCACTGCCATGCCGGTTTTCCACCGATGAAAATGAGATAGCGCGAGACAAGACTGCAGCCAGGAGAAGAAAGACGGTAATTGTGGAAGCAATCCTCATGTTGCTTCGTATGTTTCCTCCTCTTTTGTTATCACATATAAGAAGCTAATATGACATGAGAGATATAAGTGGCTGTGAACGGTGACAACGAAGATGGACGATGGATGACGGGGTATGATATGGTAGAGGTGGCTGAGATAATTAGAGCCACGAAAACGAAGACCGTAGCTTTTAAATCATTTCTGTACTAATGGTGTCATGGAAAATGACATGGCCAGACATGGGGTCGTTTTGACCTTCCAATCTATATTATTGTCTTTAAAATATTGTTGGACAAATGATATAGATCCATGTACAGCGGCGCAGTGGGTTACCCCAGCCCATAAGCGATATGAGGCTGTGATTTCAGGCAAGGCACATTCAAGTTGACCGTGTAGGCGAGTTGCCGACTTGTAATGAGCACTGCCGTGTGACCCGTTCCATCGCTGCCTGGCGTTGTGTAGCATGGGTCTATTCAACCTGCTGCGCTCCTGGGGTATTGAGGCGATTGATTAATTGAAAATTGGAACAATAGTGAGGGCCATCATGGCGCATAGTTTTGTTCCAGCCAGCCGTGGGATTAGTACAGGGAAATAACGCCAGCGCCCGAATATTAGCATTAAAAACGTGAACCACTAGCTAAACCTCAGCTAACCAATGTAAATTGAACACAAAGGAGAAATAGTCTTCCTCTCGGTCGGCCTAGCCCTCGCTGTCGACAACAATTGTATCCACGAGGCTGAAAGCTAGGTGGGACTGAAGGCTAGGCTCTACGAACAGCGGTGTTAGCCCAAGGACAGGCTGAACGAAATGCCCTGGTCAACCGCTTGTATTGAGCCCTGAAGAGCTTGGTTATTGTAAAGGTAATGGCCTCGTGACGCAAGCAGAGCCGCCATCCTGTAGACGAAGCCGTAGTTACGAGCCAGTTACCTTTGCCGCTTACCTTTTCCCTCTCCTTCTTTTCATTTCCCCCTTTTTCTTTACTTTGCTTTTGTAATGGGGTCCTTTAGTCGCAGGCTGCAATAAATATACATACTCGTTTGCTTTTTGAGTGGCCCCTCTCAGTAACAACAGTATTATCTCAAGTATATGAAAATAATGTATTGGACAGGATGCCATTATTGATTCGGTAAGTGCAGGAAGATATATTGCATCGTGTACTATACATTTGACTACGTGTTTAACGGAAAGTCGTGGGTAGAAGAAACCAGAAAGTCATGGTTAGAACCAGACGTACCAACGTATATACCATGCCGAAAGTGTCATTGCCTGGAAATAAGATTGGCTGCTTGATAAGCTAGAAGACTTCACATGTTTGGGATTAGGTGATCTATCCGACGCACAGTGGGTACGGCTCGTTTGCTGATTACGTTGATTAATTAACATCCATGCGCGTATCAAACCGACCTCTAGAATGGCTGCAGCAGTAGCAACATGCTGCTGGTGTTATATTTAGAGTCACAGGACGAATGGTAGTGGACAAATATGAGCCAGTTTGTTCAGTGTAGCCTAATTTTGCTCATGTCTTCGATTCTCAATTTCGCCTCTGGGCCCTCTCACCCATCGGGCTGTCCGCTTCAACAGCCTCACAATCTGGATCCTATTAGCTTGCCTACCATTGTCGCAACCGCTCAATTGATGTCATGGTTGTTTTGGACTTGGGGAGGGGCTTAGCGAGTAAAGAGCTATATAGACTATAACCCTAGTCGGCTGCCCTATGTCTCTAGCCGACCAGCATTGATGGCGTTGACCACTTCGACCTGAATCGACACAGTCGTCCTTCTTTCTGCCTTTTGTGCTCATATCATTATTTCCTGACATTGCTTCGATCCTAGTGAATCTACCAGTCGTTTCCGAGAGATGCCCCGAGCCTGCTATCACATTTTAGAGAACAACTACTCTTTCGCGAAACTAGCTTTTGAAATCCCGCCACCACCCCACGCCGGAAACGGCTCACAATTTGCCTAGTTTCTCGTAAGCACGAGAGCTATCACCTGATACCAGCGTCGACCTGGTAGGAGAGGGCGCCGACCCGGGCGCTGCCCCTGGCCCCTGCGGGCGCAGCCGACGCGGCCGGCGACACGGCGAGACCCCTCCAGAAACGCGTCTTAGACCTCAACCGCGAGGCCGCCAGCCTGCTGGAGCAGCACAGCTCAGGCACCTCGAAACGCATGATCGAGTTCATCCAGAAGACCTGGGCGTTGACTGAGGCACTCTCCTGCTACCCCGTGGGGGACGCCTGGACGGTCTAGATGGACGAGATCCAGCGGGCGATCAATGACATCCGCAAGGACACCAACGAGCTCACGGCCAGGGCTGAGGACCCCCTGCGGACGTTCGCCAACGCCGCGCGGGGGGCCCCTCCGCCCTGCCACTACCAGTCGAACCACGACTCCGCCAGCAGCGCCCCGGCGTGTCCGGCCGACCTCGACCGCGACCGCGCCCTCACCGTGAAGGTGGGTGATCCCGCCATGGCCAGGAACCTCCGCCGGCTCACAAACAAGGACCTCGTCAAACGGGCAGAGAAACACCGCCGCCTGGCGGCCGTCAGGGCCATCCGACCGACCCTGGCCTCCATCTAGTTCGTCGCGGCAAAAATTCTGCGGTCAGGTGACCCGCAGCTCTTCCTCCGCAACGCCTGGGTCAAAGGCTTCGACACCGCGGCGCGGATCGCACTCCTGTCCTGGGGGGTGGTCGCCGCTGACATGCCGTGCCAGGCCCTGGGCCCCCTGACCGATGACGCGGACCGCAAGCGGATCGCTCAAGAACTCGTGGCCCACAACCGTCACGCGTGGGGTGAGTCCTGCGAGATCACATACGTGGGCTGGCTCCTCCGAGGGGGCCAGAGTCGCCCCGGAGACGGAGGAGGGATCTGGGGGACTGTCAGCAGCTGCCTGAGACGCGCCGGACAACTCCGCCATGGAGGGAATGAGGTTCACCGGGAACACCCCTCCGCAGGGCGAACTATCCACCAATACCCTGTCGACCTTGACCAGCGTACCGACTATACCTCCTACTCTATCGACCACCGACGTCAGCCAACAGGCGCCGTTCTCCGCTACTGAGGGGACCGGATGCAGTGCTAGACTCGTCCAGCAGGTTGAATGGGCCCAGCCACGCAACCCGGGGTATATTTTCACCGGGACTCCAATGCAGAACGCCGCCATCCAGATGGCTGAGCCCCAGGAAACGCCGCCGTGCGAGAGACTCCGCCGACCCCGATACCGTCGCCGTTATGTGCGGCCGCACTCGATCTGACGCCACACGGAACACTGCCACAACCTCTGATTATGATTATGAATGAACAGCTGCAGATACTACAATACAACGTAAACCGATCCAGGGACACGTGATGACCCAGTTTCTCCGCGATCCTGAAGTGCTGCGAGCCGACATCATCGCCATTCAAGAACCCTGGCGAAATCCCTATTCTGACACGACGCACCACCCGGCATTCGGGAGCCACCAGCAGCTCCACCCTACCGCCCACGACGCCGACGGCCAAAGGGCCCGTGTGGCCCTTTATACTTCAAGAAAAATTAACCCTAGAACATGGAAACACACGGTGCACTCCGCGGACCGCCAGGAGCTCGAGCTCCACCTGCACGGCAGGAAGCTGCGGATCTTCAATATGTATAAACCCGGGCCGTGGGATACGGATCGTACTGACACAGTAGATTTACTTGGCCGCGTGGTGCCCTCCCGAGGGGATCACATCATCCTCGGAGACTTTAACCTCCACCACCCGGCCTGGCCCGAACGAGACGCCTGCGACGACCCGACCTCGGCCGGCGAAACCACTACAACGAACGACGACGCCGACGACACCAGCCGGGACCGACAAACCCGTACGGACCGAAAAGCCCCGGAGCTGCTTGAGTTCGCCGACTCCAGACTGCTGGACCTGTGGCTCGAGCCGGGCACGGTGACTCGAGACCAGAACAACTATCGGTCCACGATTGACTTTGTCTTTGGAGCGCAGAGCCTCGCGAATCAATCTATTGCCTGCGAGGTGGCTCCCAGGGTCCACGCGGACTCCGACCACCTATCAATCCGCACAATTCTTGACCTCGCACCCCAGGCATACCAGCCGCCGAAACGACGCCATTGGAAGGCCATGGATGCACCCAAGCTGCGCCAGTTTGTAGCCGACAACCTTAGTATATATTCTCACTGGGACACGCTGGAGACGAGTTTCTCGGTAACGGCGGTTGACGCGGCTGCATACTTTCTTATAGAGGTAGTCCAGCGGGTCATTCAACACGCGGTCTCGTGGGCCTGTCCCAGCGAGTGGGCCAATCCATATTTCACACCGCAATGCAAACGTGCGGTCAGGATAACCAGGAAACTCCGCAGGATCTACATCCGTCACCGTTTACCCTCGGACTGGGCCGCCTACGTCAAGGTCCGCAACCGAAAAGGTCGAATCATCAACCGGTCCCTGCGGCGAGGCTTCCGCCGCTGAGTCTACGTAGATTGCTGCTCCATGGCTCACGGTTCTTTTCTTTTTCTGATATTGAAGGTTAAACAATTATATAAGGATATCTTTTATTAAAAGTTCTTCTATACAATGCAATTGGTATAGATATCTTATGATGTCTACCAATAGGCCTTCCACGTCTTTTTCCACGAAACATTAAACCGCTCAAAGGGCTACATTTCCGTAGTTCTAAGACGTGAAAATGGCGCAAACTCTAGTCTTGCGAAGGGATTGTGAGCGACATTGTGGGGTATAGGGTATCCTTGATACAACCAGCTCTAGTGGTCCTGAGATCTTGTTTGGTAATATCATCTACGATCGGCCAGGGGTTCCACATCTGGAGCCATGGAAACATCAGGGGCTTTGGCGACTCATGGATGCATCGTTGCAACCTATGTCTCTGATCTCTCTTACCTTGCCAATCTGTAACCCCAATCACCTTGAGGCGTGGTGGGGTAGCATCGCGGAAACTGAACACTCATGTCTGGCTTTGTCTGTGGATCGATCCTTTCAAGGCACACAGGAGGGAACCATAGCACCCGTCACTTCTCGGCGGGAGACACGCCATGCGTACCATAGTTGTCGACCACAGGGAGCATAGGAAATGGCGAGTGAGGCATGGGAATATAGCCGGCCATGGACTCGCTCCCAAAGCAGCGCTGGGAATACGTCAACGGTCTTCTAAATGGTTGTGTAGTTTCTACAAACAAAGGAAAATGTCAATCTGCAACATACAAGCAACCAAGTCAAAAGAGAGCCCCACATTATCAAGGGGAAAACTGCACGTCCAATGCTATGGATCGGCTGTGGACACGTCTGCTGAACAGATCGACTGCAGCCCAGATAATGTGTAGGTTCTCGAGCAGAAGGATTACTGGCAGATCGCAGTACGTGAGCACACTGGATGATGCCAAAAACTCGCTAACAGCCCCTACAGAAACCATTCGTGGCTGAACTGTGTAGCCAATGGGGCCAAGACTATGAACGAGCGGGTTGTACGGTGGGAGCATTGGTATGTGATTATTTTTCATGTGACACATTAATGTCATGCCCCAAGGCATCAAAGCGGAGGCCTGATAGATGCAGAGGATGACACTAGGCTGACTACCTCGCTGACCTACATTACAGCTCACGTATCTCCGCAACATGTACGAGGCCTTCCAGCCTCATCGGGCTGTCTACCACGGATCCACCAACCCGCTGGACTATGTCTACGCCATCAACAGTCATCTCTGTGACGATCATCGGTCTGACCAGGTTAATACAACGCATGTGATTCTGTTCAGTGCTAAGAGGACCGTATGCTGATGGGAGGACAGTTCGGAGCTGCGAACCCCTGCTTGGTGGCAACTCAGTGCCGCAACAACCAGCGGTGAAGTTAGTTTTGAGACACAGCTAGACGTGACACATGAAGGTAGTCCCAAAGCAGCCACTGCGCCGAAGGACCTGCAGGACGGAGTGGCGGAATTACACCCGACAAGCAGACCCCAGTCTAAGGAGGATGGGGTAACCGAGAACAGCGACACGGGTCCATCCGAAGACGATGGTGCACAGAGCGACGCATTCCTAGAAAGCCATCCAAACAGTGAGCTCAACACCTCACCGCATCCCGCAGCGGACTTTTCTCGCATGGTGCGAGACGGTGTGGCTCGAAAGTTGGGATCACTGCCGCCTCTAGTCGATATTACAACCGACGAAGGAGAGATGTCGCCCAGTTTGGGTACACCTGGTACCACCGGCAGCGCTGCGACGTGCCGGGATCCATTGCTTGTGCCGCCCGATGATCAAGACCTTGACGTCCTAGCTGCGATTCCGTGGAATGGCAACCAGATGTTACCGGGTGCCGTATCACATGCCAAGACAATTGGGAATTGGTCCTCAGGTGCATTCCAGATCCCGACTTTGTCTGATCCCGACATGTTAGTTGACGATTGAGGCGCGCCTGATAATCTCTATCAGGCTATGGCCCACACGTCCCCCCTCTCAGCGATGAGCGAGGTTATTCCTGGTGCAGACACCCACTTAACACCCGATAAAGAAAGTCCGACCAGCTGTACGCGCACCTATGAGAGCCTGGATGGTAGGGTGAATGATGCCACAGATCTACGAGATTCTCTTGCACAGCAATGGCCAGATGCAGATCGTATCATACTGCATGGCAGCATATTGGCATACGCTGATATAGAACAAATCCTGGACGAGCTGCAGAATCCTCAGCAGCTATCAATTCCCACAGTTGACTTTCTAGGCGACCTTTTTTCATACTATCGACCCCCATCACAAGTATACATTGCTGATACGGCCTGGCCTGACCGTCTACATCGCGGCGTTCTCCGCCTAACACCAATCCCACAGATTCTATTACTGCCCACCTATGTACATGGACGCTGGTCCTTGATTGAAATTCAAGCCTGCTCTGGGGCTGTGATTCACTACTCCTTTACCGCAATCGACCCAGGCCTACATGAGATGTGTGATCCTTGGGATCCTGTCTATCCTGCTTGTACCTCTTACCGAGGCGCTATAGAGGCACTATCCCAACATCTGCGGGATATGGGTAAACTGTCCCCAGAGTGGAAACTTTATAACTGGCCGATTACCAGCACGAACGGAGATGAGGGAACATGCCTGCTTTGGACAATAAAGCAGCGTGTCAACAGCCAGTCCGTCCAAGAATAACCGTCGGAGGATTTCCGGGGGAGCCTCAACCGTGAAATCGTAGCGCGGGCACTCCACGCTGCAGGGGAGTCTCGATTATGATTACCCTCGGCACTGTTGTCCTCCCGCAGACACCCCAGCGTCTTACCGGAGAAGGCGCAGCAACGCTCTGCTGTTACAAGTCAATGGGACATTCCCATTGACCTCACTCGTATAAAGGAATGAATAGTCCGGATGCCTCTAAATAGCAGTGCGCATCGGTAGCAAGCAGGCTGACCGGCTACTGCAGTTGGCGTTTACTATCGCATCGCCGCCCGTTCTAGTAGAACTACGGCGTCAGTTACTCCATCTGCGCCAGAAGCAGACAGCAGCTAACTGCTGCTTCCAGCGTACCCCAGCTGGTGTATTCAAGGCCGGCATCTGGCACAAGGACAATAAGGACATATCCCGCATTGGCCTCGCGCTAACTTGCTGGTATGTCCATAACCACCGCCAGCAACGGCACCAGGAGGGCTATCCAGATCCGACCGCTCAGACTGTAGTAGATATTTGTCGCCAGCTCCCCGAGTCGACGCGTGATTACCAGGTCGAGGAGAGGGTAAAGGATTGGTACAAGCGTGCATGGCCTTGGAACCGGCTGGTACGTATTGCCAGCTCACCCAATGTACTCTGCTTTCTACCCCAAGGTGTATCCTTTACAGGAAAGGGTGCACTCTCTATGACCGACTACCGGACCCTTAAAAAAGCCCATTTTGAGGCCTTCGAGGTAATATTTAAGGAGTACAGGCCCCGGCTGTTACAGTTTATACCATCTAATTTCTTTGAGATCTTTCTCTACAACCGTCTCCCAGCGGGCCAGGACAGAATTGAGCAGTGGACAGAAAAGGAGATCCTGGCAGAACCGCTGGATTCGGAGAAATTCGATCGAGCCTTCGATCTGCTCATTGAATAATGTATCGTCAATTGATATCTATCGGGTGACCTAGTATCAGTGTTTAAGACCCCATTTTCTGTCGATTCTCATCCTTTGATTTTAGGCTACTAGGTAATAAGGAATATTTCCGATTTGAAATATATCAGAGAAATAATCCAGAATCTAGGTAATGGCCGATTTGTAGACAGTACCGATTTATGTGAAAAGTAACCACGCGTTACTAATTATACATGCAGCTATTTACAGATTAGTGATTCAGTATGATCTCCTCAGAATGTAATTGAAAGGACTTGCCCGTACGATAAGTAGAAGAACAAGAAAACTATCAGACCACGGATTTTGGGAGAGGGCTCTTACTTTACTGGATAAAAAAGAAATTCTCAGGCTGCTATTGAGCTAGACTCGTCCCTGCTAAACCACCACATTTCAGTCGGTGACTTTGCAGATCTAGAGAAACTATGGACGACGGAGAAGGTAGCTCCTCCAAGTTCAATTCGTGACCATCCCTATCTAAGACTAGCTTTGTGGGCGGGGGCCGGAAGAACCCACCTTCCGAGCCACGGAATCCCCTACCAACATTATCTCGCCTGATTATATTACATTTTCCGTTTTGTACACAATGTGTAACTGCTCAGACGTGTATGCATTTATATGTATTGCTAACATGTACAATACATTACAGTAATGCAAGCTTTATGTTACAGTAAATATATAGTATTAGCTCCGATATAATCATACGGGTGCTCACTAAGTTCAATCCGGGTAGTCTGTATCGATAGTTTGAAGTCTTTCTAGGAACATAAGAACGGCTTAAGCCACTTCTCTGATATAAATCCATCGAATTCTTTGAGTTACATGTGTATCAATGCCATATCTCGCTGTACAATGGATCCTCAAGACCACGAACCAGATCTTCTGGCAGAACTTCAACAAAGTACATATTTATTCCTAAAGCTTGGTGGGCGTTTACCGGAAGACAAACATCTTCCTCGGCCAGCTGATTGTTTTGGGATGAGCATCGAGCATATAAAGGGCCACATGCGTTCATTTCAGGAGATGTATTTATTCCCACATCTTATGAAGATGTGGCGTGAACAAGACATCAACATTGACATGTTCCTGAGTCAACTACGCGAGAAAGTTGGCCAAAATGTGAACCAAAACATCGGACGTTGCTTACAGAGATTTCGATTGGGCTTCCCGCCGTGAGTCTTTCCTATCATATATTCCGTAACGGTCGTACACACAACAGCTAATAGAGTATACATAGAGACATACCAGCAATCTTCGTCCATGTCCGACCCATAACCACAGAGTATTGCAAAAGACACTGGGTCATAATCGTTGACTGCGATGACACTAAGATCCGTTTAAACCGTACACAGGCCGGTCTGGAGTGGAATCGAGACTATCATACAGATAACCTTCTCATTACGTATTCTGTTCAAAATCGTCCTTATCTTCAAAAAATGACAGAGTGTGCCTCCCAAGTACTAGTTGAGAAACTGGGGCACATGTGCAGCTGTGCACATTGGGTGTAAGTTCTGAGAGATATAACTACTTGTTCATAATTCTAATATTATATAGATCCAAGGCTGTTTCGGACTATCATGACAGGGGCTTTGTTCGGGACAAATCGCACGATGGTATTCATGTTCGTGATTTGTATTTGAAATTAATTTATAGTGTATTAGAAAAAAATCTACTTGGTTAAACTCTCGACCTCGGCTAAACCTTTGTTTGGAGGAGATCTCGAATGATAATATAGCAGCAGGGGCTACCAATAATACACATCAACTAGACATCGAGCAAAGAGCGCAGACTCATAGCAGTACCTCAGAATATCATGCAGCTTATCGGCAGCAATGGCGGACGGGCAGAATGTGCTACTCTTGTTTCCGTCCGGGACATGACGACTGTGTCAATCCCCAGTTATCCCTAAGGGGCTGCCGGTGCCCGGTATTGACTAGGGGGGAGCCTCCCGTATCTAGACTATTACATGCCCAGAAAGATCTTGTATCTCCTGCCTTATATCTCCTGCCTTGTATCTCCTGCCTTGTATCTGCTGCCTTGGATCTGCTGTCTTGTATCTCTATTCATAGAGCTTTATAACCTGATACCATACCTGGATATCGCATCTATGCACAATGCCTAGGATGAAAATTTATATTTACTATTTAAACTAGTTGCTTGCATATAGTAATTAGATACTATACCTAAATGTGCTCTCTGGGTACAACGCTGAGTAAACCTTTCGTGTCTCTGACAATATTCTACAACTTTCTTTCTTCGGCTCAAGTGAAGGAGGCAATGGCTGGTGAGAATCAAAATGCTAATGATTGTGAAGTAGGTGGATATCCATTGCGGACCGATACATGGCTAACTTATTCCCGTGTGCCACCTATCCATGCAGACGGCATCGTTCATCGGCTGATGACTGGAACGGGCCGATACGAACCCCTTGATGTCTTCCACCGTGAAGTGACCAAGGTTCTTTTCGGACAAAATAACCTTGAACGCTTTCTCATACGCCTCGGCCTTTGGCTCGTTTATTCTATCGAAACATACAGCCTACCGAAAACAGAGCAAGAATGTATGGAGATATTGCATGATGTTATCCGGGGTCAGCAGGCCGACAGACTGCAAGCTAGCTATGTGGTATTCTGTTTGCCAAACCCTATGTTACAAGTGCGAAGCCTTTCAGCTACCCCTGGGAAAATGACCAGGGCTATCACGGGCTGGTTCTATACGTGCCTTCAAGCTCACCCAAGCATTGTAGTGCCAACGGAGATGTTCGTGGCGTACGCTGGGCTCAGATGCAGGTGGCAACACCAGCCTCATAAAATCGTCCTGCGCAGGGTTGTTTCACCCCAGCTCTATGTGTGGCTCTTTTTCCGGGAGATTGAGGTGTACTTCTCATTGCAGTATTTCCAGACCACCCCACCTTTAAAAGACACCTGTCAAGTGTCAGTCCGATTGTCTTGTGGCTCCTAAATGAGGTAGAACGGCTGCAGTCAAATGACATGGATTGTATACGTTCACTTGACCTTCTAGTGAAGAGAATCTTAGCGCTCTACGGGGCAACCAGCGATCTCGCTGTACGAGGAACAGCAGAGGACAACTTTAACTTCTGCAATACATTGATGCTATGTCCAGGGCCTGCTCTGGCTATGCATTGCTGTGGCCCGTCACTGGAACATCGCCCGGGGTTTGTGTGTTCAGATCAAAAGTAGGGAATGGTTCAACGCACGGAAATGAACGGAAGCCACATCGGCAATTCGGCAAGTCTGCATAACCCGAAATCAGTCTAAAGAAGATCAGAGGTGGTAGCAGATATGAAGCGAATGCAGAATCGAAAAGCGAGAGTTGATAGCGAGGAACGTTAATCAAAATGAAAAGAAGCAAAATCGCATCACCAAAACAGGAAAGGAAACGGAAAATGGAAACGAAAGGAAGTTGCCCGGGGGCAAAATCAAAATGTATGCCTGTATCATACCAGAGGCAAGTCTTCTGTCAATGTAAGTGTGCCAAACACACTCCATCTCAAACCGAATGACTCCCGGAAAGTGTATCCCTGACAACACTTCCAGGCTCCTGAACGCTCAGATCACTGGTTGCTGGTGGCGGCGGGGGTGATATGGTGGTCTCGTCCTCAAGCCACTGTTTCAGAGACAGCTGACTGACCTTTCGATCGTCATAGCCCTGATCACATAGACTTTTGATTTCGGGTAGGGACTTGAGGTGGCCAATCTCGACGGTTGACTGTCGAAGCCGGTGAAGGATCCATTTGTTGACGAACTTAGTCTGGCTGACTTTCTCTTCGATAGGATCAAATGGGGAGGTATCCTCTTCCGTAGACGCCTTCAGCGGATCCTCCGGTTGGTTGGTACCAGCAGCTGGATAAAGCTCATACACAAAGTCACGGCCCCGGATGTACTCATGTGTCAGATGCCCTTTTTCGAAACAAACTGTCCGTAGCTGATTCATATCCAGTTGCAAATGGAACAATTCGTCGCAAATCTCTCTCCTTTCTTCTTCGTAGGTGCGAAGAAACTCGATAGATTCATCGTCCATGGGTATATTCATAGACTCTCGTTCCTCTTTCTTCTCCTGGTAGAAGAGCCACTCCCTGTCTAGGTCAATCAGGTGCTCCTGGGTCATGCGTACGTCGGCTACGCGGGACACATAGTCCACTACATCGGGGGGATCCTCCGGGGCTGAGCTGGTGGTCGATATCGCATCACCCAAACTATCATGATCAACGAGGGGCGGCTCATCGGGCGTTGGAGGGGAGTGGTGATCCTGTGATAAACGGGCAAATTCTTCCATTGCCTTGATAAGCATGTACTCATCCCGTTCCAGTTCACTTTCTGCCCTATTGTATTCTGCTTCCATATCCGAGTATATCCCAGTGGCGGAAAGAAGAGCCTCATTGTTCTGAAGCAAGGCCTGGACGTTTCTCAAGGTGCCTTGTGCCACGGTAACATGTCTAATAAACTCCGCTCTGATATCGGCTTCTTCTTCCCTTTTGAACCTTAGGGCCGTGCGTAGCTCTTGGACCTCGGATCTTTTCAAGGCAACTTTGTTCTGCAGGGATAGCAGCCTCTTGCTGGCGGGCAATAATTTAACGATGAGCGCAGCATCGGGACCATCTGACGCAAATTTGGCTTTCCTGTCGGTCTCTAGATCTGCTGGGGAGTGAGAAACCAGCATTGGCGTCCTTACCATTTTCATTATCGCAACGCTGATCCTGGTGGGCAATAACGCATATGTGATGTGAGTAATACCTAATAGTATCGCAAGAAGTAAAAGGAAAGAAAAGACACAAAAATTCAAGGTCATGGGAGGGGCTTTATGGTATACGCCGACGTGCAAATAAAGGGGGCTCACCATTTCAGTTTGCTGGATGGGTTGCCCATTCCACCTCAAACTTCTCGTGTTTTTGGGTATTTCCTAGACACACGGGAATTTATTTAGGGAATTGTTGTTTGGACCGCACGCTAAACTAAAATAGGCCAAAAATACAGACTCTAATCGTAATAGCCATTATTTGCCTCCAATAACCAGCATCGGACAAACGAAATGATCGTATTCATTGAAACAAGTTAGCTTACGCGAAATTCCATAATTTCCCTATCCAGGCCCGTCTTGCCCTTTTGCTTGTCTTGTGATTTCTATACGTCTTGTTCCATCTATTTTTAATATCTTTATGGAAGGTCCAATGCAGACGGTATTTAAAGTCCAAAGGTGAATTTTGACAGTATGCTTCCCATTTCATGTATAATAAGGCATCTATCCTACGCCCACTGGTCGCAATAGAGCTATTTGAAGTCATCTGCGTGTATTTATAGAACACGATGCGCGCAGATTATGTATATCCACAAACTCCCAACTGTACGTGTTCCATTTGCGCCTAACCCAACCAACCTCGGAATACTTATTGATGTTGGTTAGATTTCCCCTTATCATCCACATACTACAGCTTATCCATGCGTTTCTGCCAGTTGTATTTGGGCTACACTGGGATCCCTCTCGTTCGATAAGTCCTAAGCGCGTCGTGGGTTACTACGCCGACTGGGTAAGCCGATTAGATTATGTAGTAAGCCATAAAGATCCAGGAAGAGTTACTAAACTTGGTAGACTGTCTACAAGGGCTTTGCTCCCGCACTTCTCGATGCCGAATCGTTCACCCATATCAACTACGCTTTCGCAGA
>ML733657.1:0-14118 GCA_009176405.1 Aspergillus novoparasiticus | reverse complement strand
GGCTGCGACTCCGCTGTGGCATTTCTTCCTGTCTAAATTACAAACCTACCAGTAAGGTCGTCACGTATGCTGAAAGCCGCGGATTTGGTTATAGATACGCTGGGGGCGTTATCAGATACGTGGCACAAAAAGGTTCATGTCCGCCTTTTTTAGAGGCACGACTGTGAAAGTGGATTCCATCCCGTATAGTTAGTTTCTTACGAAAAGGAATAAGATTCACTCCGATTTGTTATTTTGCCCACCCTAGGAAGCAAAACAGTTTTTTTTTTTTTTTTTTTGTTTTCCGTTTGGTAGAGAGTGCGGTCAAACCACACAATCTGGATGTAGAAATTACAGAAATAAGGAGCAGAACCAATGTTTGTCCATAATTCTTCGCAACACTCACGATTCTTCATTCAGGCATAGCCGCGGCTACTCGCTCGATGGTATGGAAACGCTGACAAGCCCCCCATCGCGCAAATATACGTGATGTGACTGGCGGTAAGGTTTAGGTTTGCTCTCGCTTGGCATGAAACCTTACTTGCTATTCTGTGGGCTTTAGTTAACCGTTCGCGTAACGCCACGATTGTGGAACAACAACTCTTCTTAGTCTCAGCCCTTCCTTTTGGCAGAAGCAGCCTATTATATTGAGCGATACTAATTTGAAACATAGACGTGGTTCTCCCATCCTTCGACCCATTTCTCCCCTACTACTGTAGGGGAGAAGTAGTATTACGCTTTGAAAGCATGTTATTGACCATTTGTCGTACATGTGCAGGGCGAGGAGGCGCTCGACGTCTATCTAGTGACTAATCCATTCCTTAAGCGATTCCTCTTCACTGATAGTCAATTTAAGACCATTGGCACGAGTATTGTTTTTAAAAGACCCCTTTTAGGCGATCACGTAATGTAAAGAACGAAATATATTGAAAACCTCAGCTGCCCTTTGCATAGTACGAATTTCATTACTTTTGTATAGCTGATATAATCAGTAGGGTTCTGCCTTCTCGCCCAACTCATGATTTTGATGTTTAAGCATTTTTGATGGTTAGGCATTTTTTATGGCATTTTAATCATCTAAGAAATTGAGGTGCGTTGAAACTCGTGTGGTGCCGTCTCGCTTACTGAATACCCATATATTGAGCTGAACCAGCGATTTATCGATCCTAATTATGTCAATAAAGCAAAAAATAGTTTCTAGTTTCTAGACGGGCCGTGGTGAGGGCAATTCGCTTGCGCGGACTAGCCGCTTATTCGTTAACTTTATTTATGGACACCCCAGCCACTCACTCTGTTTTAATTTCAATTGCAGTTCTACACAATACTGCCATCCTCAACCCCAATAGAGAAGATCTTACCTCTCGCTGCCCCCCAGTGCCCTCAAGGCACATCGCTAGTAATTAGTAATTCCGCATATTAGAAGGGCGCTTGCAGTTGAGCGCCTTCATTCATAATGTAGGTTAGATGTGATGAACGAGCCTATGGAATGGTGATTCAACACGTGATCCACTAGGTGCCTGAATAGGATCATCTACATGTGCTTCCTCATTCTCAAGAGGATGATTGATGAATGTACGCTTGAGTGTTCTGACTGCATATGGAAGATCATTTAAAGAGCGTTAGAGACGTTGCTTTATTCGTTACTGAGATACTTTGTAGCGAGATGTAGCTAGTCGACCAAAATGTAGACAGCCATTTATATTGCAGCGAAAAAAAGCCGTTTATATTTGATCGTGGATTTATTCAGGTTTCTGGTCAAGCTTTTAAAACCGAGACTATCTATATATGTACTTAAAGGGGTCCATTCGTAGTCTTTGCTTTAATAGATTTATGCCTCATACTACCCGCCGATCTGTGGGAAAATACCGTTTACTTATTCCAGATGGCCACGATAGTCATCTAACGCCTCGATTTGATCAGATCTGTGCAGAGAATGATATTATACCAATCTGTATGCCTGCGCACGCTTCTCATAAGCTTCAACCGCTTGATGTTGCTGTTTTCTCGCCTTTAAAACGCGCGTACGGAGAACTTATTCAATCTAAGATGCGCTGTGGACTTAATCATATTGATAAACTCGATTTCCTGAATGCATATCCCGAGACTCATACAGAGGCCTTCACCAGCAGCAATATTTATAGTGCTTTTAGAGCTACTGGCCTGGTTCCTCTATCTCCTGAGCGTGTTCTACCTGAGCTGACAGTTCAGCTTAAGACCCCTACACCTCCGGGTAGTAGACCTAGCAGTCAAGGCAGCTCAGCGCCTAAAACACCTCATACAGTCAAGCAGCTGAATAAGTCAGAATACAGCTTTAAAAATCTGCGTAAAAATCGGTATTGCAGTCCTGATTCGCCCATTAAAGCTCGCCTAAATCAAATAATAAGAGGCGCTAAACAAGCTTTCCATGATGCAACGATATTAAAGCATGAACCTGAGCAACAACAGCTGAAAATGAAAGGCAGGTTAAAAAGCGAAAGCACTCTACTAACCAGATTACTTTTGAAGAAGGCACATCAGTATCTGAAGCCCGAATTCTTATAGAGCGCCGAAATCAGGCAGATGAAGCCATACAGGCAGACAGGGCTCTGCCTACTGAATCGGCCCCTAGGCGCGCCCCGTCTAAATGTTCTGGCTGTGGTGTACAGGGTCATAAAATCACGCACTGCCCGAATCGATAGAACTACTCATTTTTATATAGAAGTCTAAATTCATGGTGTTTTGATCATTTTAAAATTCCAGGTTCCTTGTATACATGCGCATTCGTACTCATACAAATCAGGTTATTTAGTGTTCTATACGAACTACTTACAACAAGAACAACAACAATATACTTTAACCTTTATTGTTCTAAATCATACAGGTTTTGGTACAACTGGCACCTTGCATCAAACTCACTTGAATCAACTGTCTCTGATAACCCCCCGAACACACCCTCGCCTATAGCCTTTCTTCCATTACTGAAAACTTCCACACTCGGAACTGCGGCCCACCCTGGCCCATAGTACGGTTCTTTGGCAAAATCCGCCCAGGCCTTTTGCATAATTCGACTCAGTTCCTTTTGAGCCATAGTCGCGTTCACATGCGGGAACGTGCCGAAGATCGTGCTAATTTCTGAGGAATGGTAAGCCACTGGCTCTGGGTAGAGTTGTGTGTTTGGAAAGCTAGCATTGTATATATATCGCCATGCACTGATACCGACCGAGGCGCTGTCGTCAGTCATAAGTTCAGCAGGACACCTGAATTGAACGTCGGTAATAATCTTTGATATGCGATCAGCCTGGGTCGCGATGCCTGGTGCACCGATTGGGTATGCATTGAGGATCTCTTGCCAGAAGTCTGCCTTTAGTCCTCCCAACATGGAGACCAGCGCGGTACTGTTCAATGTCCCGACAAACGTCCGACCTTCATCGCCATTGCTCCCAACCAGAACTGGGACGCGGGCGATCTGTGAGCACTTTTCTGTAGAGTTGAGACGAGCTCCTCGAGTATTCAGTGGCCAAGTGGTTCCATCAGAAATGGGGTTGAATGTAAGTGCCGATCGCTCAATGATTCCTTTGAGCTTGGTGGCAGGTATGGCACGGAGACATTCGAGGTCTCTGTTGGGTGCACAATTCGTCATGTTGAGCAGTGTGCTCCATGAGGCTTCGGAAGCACCGGAAATCGAGAAAGATGTCTGACCTGATTGGAGTATAGCGGCGCGAAAGGGGACAGGAACTGGGGGCTTAGCGATTAAGGCATCAACACTCATGGCACCAGCGCTTTCTCCGGCAATTGTTACTCGAGATGGGTCACCGCCAAATGCAGCAATGTTTCGCTGGACCCAATCTAAGGCCAGGCGTTGGTCTAGCAATCTGTATCACCAGTCATTAGCAATGCTGGATTAAAAACAATAAAATTAATAGGTAGCAGATACCCAAGGTTCCTCTTGGCTTTTGGCAGGTTAGATGAGTTGGCGAAACCGAAGACATTAGTCCGATAATTAATGGTAACGACGACCACATCTTGGTTTGCCGCTAGGCTGCTGCCATCGTATCCTGGTAGTGAACTTGCTCCGAATATAAAGCCACCGCCATAGATCCAAACGATAACTGCCTTACGGCCTTCTCCTAATGTTGCGGGGGCAAAGACATTGAGGGTTAGACAGTCTTCGCTCTCTCCAGCGGCAGGTCCGGGAGTGTTAGCCCATTTTAGCAGATCATCGCGCGATCGCCGTGGGTAATTAAATTGTTGGATGCAGGCTGGCCCATAGCTAGATGCATCGAAAGCGGACTTCCATGATGCCACTGCCTTCGGAGGGCTGAAACGTAAAGGAGGTTCACTAAAGGGAATCCCAAGGAAATGGTTGACGGTTCCCAGAGAAGGAGGAATCGAAGTCGCACTACCTATGACTACACCGGAATCAATAGTGACTGTAGGGCGACTGCTGATATGACCGGACAGTGTTCCAAGTGCTGGGAGAGAAAGGCATGCGAGAAGTATAAGCACTATGACAGTCATGGTTGTCGGTGCCTAAATTAATGATTCCGTTCCGTATAAATACGTGATCTTCGGCTGTGATGGCAAACAGCTTGATGCAGGTATCTACTCAGATAATGAATTGGGTAAGAATGATCTCAAGTACCACAGTATATTGTGTTCTAAACAACCTTAATCATGAAAAAGAACACAGTCAAAGCAGTCAGTGATCTCCTTTTTCCTGCATAAATACCTCCTTACCAAAAGTTAGTTGTTAGCACGGAAATCAGAAGTATTCTCTTGGAACTAAATTCAATTTACCTCTCAACTTTATTTCATAAACAAGTACATGCTCGACTGGACAAACCATTTTATCCAGCCTTGTTGAATTCTGCAGATAGTACAAACTCTCTATTATCTGATTTCACAGTAATACTGACCTGCATTTTCCATCCCCATCTTCCCTGGCTCCAAAATACGGAACACTATTGAAACCTAACGACTCCAAGCAATATCCCGTGCAGCTAATGCCCATAATAAGCGAGCCATTACCGCGGCCATCAGCTGGTCGGGTTTATGTCCCTGGTGGGAAGAAAATACCGCTTAATTAACGTAACCGGAAAGCGGCCCAGCCATGTCGTCAGAATTTCGCGCGTTTCTTGAAGATGAGGCGATTCCAAACGCCAATAAATCTGCATTTCTATAGGAAGTCCAAGTATTCGGGCAATTAGGAAATTGAGAAAGCTATGGGCTAGGGTATCGCAGCCAGAGCATTTTGATGCAACAAATATATTGTTGTCTACTGTAGAGGGTATACCACCAGCCACGCCACTAAGAGCGCTTAGATATTTATAGGAATCACTTGAGTGGAGGCCGAGTTTCTATTGCAATCACTGCCATTAACAAGCGAAAATTAGCCCAATTTGCGAAACTGTATGTGATTTTAATATTCTCATACTACAATTCGTCGCCGACCCACCGATATACTAGCACGCGCTGAAGTACGCGCTAATAGCTTAGGACAATTCACGAGCAGCAACCCGACCTTCAAGCGCACGAGAAATGGCCAATATCCCGCCTGCCAAACGCCGAGATACCATTCTTACTGTCAGCCAAACATGGGTATATAACTGGTTCGACGCAGAGATGAGCAGAAAAGTCGCTTCTCCTGTCTCTATAATAATTAGCGTGCTAAATGCGAGGACCCTAGCTTTTTTTTTAGAAGTGGTTTGACCAGACCCAGGTTACTACATTGTGGTACAGCGTTGTACCGGAAGATAACGACAACTTTGACGTTGAATTTGCACTGAGCCTAGTATGTACTGCTGAAATAGTTACTCAACCCAAGTTATCTGGAAAGCCTTTTTGCCTTCCGCCAGGACACGGGGAATTTTCTATTTCTATCGAACATACCGGCTTTAGTGACTGGGTCTTTTCACCTTCTATTATTTCTGAAGGCAAGTCTACATTAAGAGCTGGTACGGGATGGGCTTAGCACCTGATCGGCGTATAGAAACGGATGCAAAAGGCGGGACTATCGATGAAATAGGTCTACGTTGGCTAAAACATATATTTATACCTGCTAGTATTAGCCTATCTCCTGGTCGATATTGTCTTCCACTACTTAAAGGCCATGGCAGCCATTTCATCTTGACGAGATATGCAGTATAAAAGATACTCTATACATTTGCAATCATCTCACCTACTTCGACCGCTCTATGTAAATTGCTTTGGACCGTTAAATCGAGCGCACGGATAGAGTCATTTCGATAAACCTGGCTTGCGAAGCCTTTCCTCCAAGCGAGAAGTCCGAGAATACTACTAATAGCATGTGCAGTGAATTCTCGGTCACGAGCCTTATATCTTTCGATCCAGAATGGTGCGTTCTGAGTTTAATACGAAGCTTAGGGCAACATATCCATGCATCAGACCTAGTATAAGGCCAACTAATCCATTGCGTAAAGAGCCTCAAAGCCTAACGCAATTACAAACGCAGAAAAATACATCGGAAAAACTGCTTAGGGCACGAGCACTGAGACCGGCTCACCTCGTAGGTCTGTTATAAAACGCTTAGTAAAGGGGTTGTGAACTATCTTTAAATGCGGGTAATATTGTAAGGCGACGAATCTAGGCACTACGCAAGAAAGTACGTTTTAAAGTAAAATGTGCTCTACAAGGTAGATAATCTTAGATGTAGAGGCTCCAGTACGGGAAGACCAAGAGCTATAGGAAGGACAAATTTTACTAATGAAATTTTATCTAATATCAGCAGGTATATCTCGAATAGAAGAAAGCCACTACGTATACGCTCCAATAATGTGCTCCAGCTGTGGTTCGATACACCATAAATTCCACTACACCATGACCATCAGAGTGTTTAAACCTTTGATAGGGATATAGTGTTTTGTAGACTTAATATAAGAAGTCGCAGAAGTTGAACGGCTTCCTCACATGACGGGCTCATTTACCGGGTTATCAAGTTATTATATCAACAAAAAAGAGGAAAGGAAAAAAAAGAGAGAAAAAAAGAAAAAAAGAAAAAAAGAAGACCAGCGCCTGTGAAAGCGGAACCTCCTAGTAATATTACCTGGTTGTTGTGGAGGCAGAATTGTAAAAATACTAAACAGCACCACGCAAAGGTGAGAGATAATTACATCAAGCCTCCATAGGTCTGACCTTCTTCTTCGAGTTGTTTGTCCCGTTCAAGGTATTGCTTGCAGGCTGCCTCACATTTCTTCAGATCGGAATGTAGCTCGCCCTCGATCCCATGAGACTTGTCCTTGAGGGCTTGGTTCCCATTTTCGTTCTTGAGGTAATGGTGCTCAATGATTTTCTCGAAGTAAGACTCCTTACACTCGGTAGGCTGCTGAGTGTCTACCGCCGAGACTCTCGTTAACATTTGGGAATTGAAAATTAAGAGAGTGAATGTATTTCACAAACCTTGAGGCATCTGGACGAAGCTCTAATGAAAGATAAGTATATAATCTTGGTTTGTGGTTTAATAATGCTCGGCTTGACGATATTGAGCACTCGCATTCGCTCTATATACCTCTCAATACAGGTGCAAGTGAAATGTGAAGACAATGATGTTAACAGTTCATGATCCACCTTCTATATCCGGCAGTACTAATCAGCCAGTCAGAAGACGTATCTGGCATATCCTGAAACTGCACTACTGGTGACGCGCACTCCCCGCCGTCAGCCCCGCAACGATAAGAATTAAGACATATATAAGTGAAAACCGAAGATGGTATCATTAATTACTGAGAAGACTTAGAGAGGGCTGGAGTCAGCGACCTGATCAAACAAGGAACCCAGCCGGGTATCAAGGCTGGCCCGGACGACCAATGCAGAAATATAAGGCCCTCGAAGATGGTTATAGTGGTGGCGTGCATATATCGCTTTGTATGCAACTGTTCAGATTTACCTCTATAAATGAATCAGAAAGGGTGGAGGCGGGACAGAATAGAGCAACAAAGTGCCAAAGTTACATAGTATACCAAGTTACCGAGGTGCCTGAAATGGTAGAAGTGCACCTGAGACATCAATGAAAGGAAAAGCCGAAAAACAAAACAAAGAGGATAAAAGGGCAGGGCTGAAAGGTTACAAGCTGAATAGTAGTACTACACAAAAGTAGGCCCTTGATAAACACTGAAACCAAGAGGGAAAGCTTCTGAATAACAATTAGAAAAGGGCGTAGAGAGAATGTCCTACAAGGCATATTCGGAAAGGGTAGAATTCGCATCACGAGGAATGTTATCGATACGGCTATATATCACGGCGATTATGAATTCCGATTTTGTATTCCCTGGGGACAGCACCAGACGCGTTACGAACCGGTATGTCGGGCTCTTCAACAGCTTCACAAGGAGATCGTTGCACACCAAACGAGGATTATCGACTAAGCAAGGGCAGAGACCCAAGAACTCAAACCGCGAGCCCTCAATAGCCAGAATTAAGAGCAGAAACCCATGCATTTCTTTTTTTTTTTTTTTTTGGTCAGTACTCCAGGAGCAAGTGCCTTATTGGTTTCACGTCCTATGGGACTCAATGCGGCTAGGTCGGATATCACCGGAAAACGCTGGAATAGGTATAGTGACTAAAATGTTTTTGGATAACTCCACGAATATGCCAGAGTTCTATTAAAGATTGAGTTACATGTGTAGGGGTGTTTTAACTTGAGTATAACATGAAACAAAGCATGGCGGTTTTTTAAGATGAAATGAGCACGATTGGTTCTACAGTGGTAATATACAATGGAACTGTATATTTCGTGACCGTTTACATTTGAAAAGAAAAAGAAAAAGAAAAAGCAGAACCCATATTTGGGGGAGCTGGCAGCAATGGCAAACGCATTGAGGACGCTACCGGTACTGAAACGGTACAGAATCACGCTGCTAACAAGCAACAAAGCGATCGCCCTCGCACCGAGGCGTCCGCGACAACAATCGGGCCAGGAATACGTTTGCCAAATATACAAGTCGATTAGAAGACTACAAAGGAACGGAAACCGGATCAATTACCAAAAACAGGTAGTTTGTGGCCCGTGTACTGTCTTTGTTTCAGTGCTATCCGTCATGTGCTTTGTGGTAGTAGGCTGTGGTGCCGCTTCGAGGTAATAGGTCGATGGCATCAACTGCGGTAATGCTTTTTTAATCCTCGCATTAGAAGTGGCGAGAATATTTGCGAAGACTGTTGATGGTAAGGTGGGGTCCTCATTCGCACATAACGAACCGGTGGCTGCTAATATACCGACTGTCTTTATGATTAGATAAATAACCCTCAAGGAGGTAGGAATCTATAGTACCGAGCAGGGTTGATCTTCCGACTTAACCTCTCCATCATCCACCGGCCCAAACATAAGATGAGAACGGACGAGGTGGGGTGTGGCGGTGGGAGTAGAAATAGAGTACAATGAGTAACTGCTCGTGGGGCCCGATTAGACAGCGATTTCCAGGGCCGGCCATGCTGATGGGCCACCAATTTTCAAAGGCTGCAAACTCCCCCTTCCAAGGATAAGTTACGGTATCATAAGCTAGGACAATGTCTGCTGACCCAGAGCCAGCTCATAATAATTTAAAAACATCTTAACCAACATGTGAGTTATAAAAGCAACTTGGAGTATGTATATTGTGATTCTAGTGGTCTAGAGTAGACATAGAGACTACATCTAACTACGACTCAATATGACGTTCTGTGATGAGTCTGTATCCCTCTTCAGCACATAGAAGGCATGATAGTGGTCCTTCCGCCTTAGGTGTGTTGAAACCTCTATATTCTTTTAGCAGGCCTCTTGGACTGCTCGAGCGCTTGCCAAGATGATAGCGGGGGTGTCTGTATGTAATGAGTGCGTCGTCGCATGTGCTTCCCACGTGGTAGCTTATAGGACCGATGCAGAAAATCCATATAATATACAAGAGAACTTCCAATGTTTGGCGGGAAGGCCCTTCCGTCTGGCCTTGTGTGCTTCGGTGGCGCATTGGTGGCGGATAGTTTCGCACTTTCTGGATTGCTGTATCTGTTCTCTACTCCGTATGGAGGATTAACTGTGATGTGTTAGCTTCTGTCACTAGGTCTTCTATTGTAAGAAAAGAATCTGTGGACCCGTCTAAAGGCGATGGATCTATTCTTTGTCAGGTGCCACAAGAATGGTTGGCGTACCTTCCGCTCTAATTCTCTGGACAGTTGAGACCCTAGGTTGCGAATTCAGATTCCGTAGACTACTGCCTGAAACAGCGCAACTATGCCTTATCCTGGTGAGAGGTATGGTCCTTCCCAATTGCGGAATCTCTCTTCTAACTCCAGCGTTCTGCAGGTAGGTTGATAAGCCTAATTCTTTCATACTTGGCAGTGGGCATTTTAGAGGAGGATCGAGAGCAGTTGCTCTTGGAGGGGCTGCGGTGAAATCAATAGAGCTGTGTACCTGAGTGAGTTTGGCATTCATATTAAATGAGTGAAAAGAACGATGTCTGCTCAATTAACTTGAGTTAGGACATATGAGGGCATGTCTTAATACCTTGAGATGAGCCACAGGTATGTGGCTATAGGCGATTCATGTGTTGAGTGGATCTAACCACTCGGTGTTGGTTAGTCCTAACACGTGGATTCTTGTGATTTTTGGTCCCATCCCAGTTTTACAAACCTGGTGCAGTGAAATGAATAAAAGTGGAGTACAGTAGAGGGGCAAAATAGGAATGCAACAAGGTTGGAAAGGTTGGAAAGGTTGGAAGTATAAACCTTAGGCCTTTTCCCCTCAATGCTATGAAGCTTTATTAGATGGTTCGTTGGTATAGCCGGTGACTGATGAGATCAAACTGAGTGAGCCTAAAGAGCTCAGATAATAAATAAGGTAATTGTTGGATTGCATACCTTCATATAATGTGTGAAAGCAAGGCCCACAGCCTTCTGAGCGAATATTAACCAAGCAGTTACCACGAGACAACCACTTACCACTGGTTCTGGACTCGATGCAAGGAATCGAGACGGTTGGCCCTGCCCTATTTCGACCCCTTTTTATGTAGTATAAATGTATCTATGTGCTAATATTGAGACAAGCAATCAATAACATGGAGATCCGTAGGGTATGCAATTATGTTGTATTAACCCACCAAGGATTGTCTGTATCTTTAAGTGAAATTGGACAGAATCTAGCCTATTGCCTTATATCGCAAAAGGTAAAAGCCTCCTATATATTTTTCACAGCGAACTTATTTATAGACCTACACCATCTTGCATTGCCTATTGTCAACCTTCAACTGGCTCTCTACGTAAACATACTTCAAGTGGTAATGGGAAACAACAGATTAACACTAAATTGGCTGGCTACAGAGTTTAATCGTTACCTAATACAAATTTTCTGGATTTAGATCTCTGTTACAAATGAGATTAGTTTCCGGTGATACACATTTGCCCCACTAGTACCATATTTTTTAAAATGATTGATCAGTCCATATTTGGATTTTGAGCTTCAGCTAAGTCCACGATAGACTAGAGTTTCTTGGTTAGTGATTTAAGGTAAATTAAAGAAAGTAAAGGAGTGGCGAAACTACTTCCGAGGAGAATTAGAAGTCCCTCTCCAGTTGCTCTTAGGAAAAAGAAAAAAAAAAGGCAATCCATGGATTTATCCGGGAAAGAAACAAATACAGAAGCGCCCGATAATATTTCGACAATTTCAAAATCCGTGGCTCAAGACCGAGGGTCTCAGCTTTAATCGATAAGTTTCACTTTACTGGTAACCCGGACAATCCTGAGACATAAATATGGCTGACTGTGATTGACTTAGCGTAGTAGCCAACGCAGTAATTCATCCCATTGCTGTACAATCAAAGTCTGAGACCACCGTGTCTAAACAGCCAGGTGAAACACACTCCTCTGCTACGAGTGGAGATTTTTCAAAGTCTATAAGACGCATTCGTTATGAATGCCCATCGGTTATATATTTTGTTTCGTAGTCCTTGTTTTTTTCGTTGCACGTCCCTATCTTACTAATCCAATGTGGCTCCGCACCCCAGACCCAAACTAAAATCTCCTTAATAGGTTGCACCACAACCCTTAAAGCTCACCAGAGGTAAGCATCCGCGGCAATAAGACTAAGGCATCACACCTTTGTAGTGAAGGTGATCCCGCTGCAAACTGTAGCTCTGGATCGATTGTTTCAGGTAGGCGATCAACCACGTATGTAATAGAGGACTTAGCATGCTCAAGGCACAGTGAGCTTTTACAGTGCTAATCTGCCTCGATTCTTTTCACGCTATATTTGCCATGATCAAGTCAGGATTAGAAAGGATATTGGCGGACAGTTACGGCATAAACTGTGACAAGGGGCAGAAAGAGTTACCTCATTTCGAGAGCTTGGAACATAACTGCATCGAATGGGCGTCTTTCTAATTGACACAAAGAATCCAAGATATTTAGCTAAAAATAGTAATACAAACCATCTCTGCAATGCTACTATTATAAACGAAGCTTGGACTGAAGATATATTCATCCGGATAAGGACACAAATAACTTATGAAAGCCACAGTCCCCGTCGGGTGAGAAAGCTGATAAGTATTGTTAATCGGTCCTTACTCGAACATCGATCAGTTTCAAAGTACATGTGCAATGCTTTACACAGGGTTCTTTGGCACATTACTTGCCGCACTAGTAGAAGCTTGCCCAATTCATGAGGTAGGAGTATCGGCCTTATCTATGCAGCGTCCAATGCGCGGCACTAACAGCAGACAGGATCTGCCGCAAGTTTCTACACTATGGTGCCACGGACTGGAAGGTGACTTGGGCTTCAGTCACAAAGATGAATGTGCTCAAGACCTCACTGCCAAGCTAGTGCAAGTAACACCTGTTTCGCAAGCTTCACTGACTGCGTATGCTCCTTGGAAGAGGCCCAACTCCTCTAAATGTCGTGGCCCCACGTTCGTGGCAGAAGACTGCTTGGGAACCTTAGTATTCTGTGAAAGAAGCGCTATGCTATGGAAAGATGATGGGCAAAGGGACCAAGCACGGAAAGACTGTGAGGCATCTCGATACGGTCGTTCTCTCCTGGCAGATCATCTTGGGAGAAAATGAGATTATTTATTGGTGCAAAAAAGCAAAGGAAACAACTAACTTGTTTTATAATAGAAGCTTTGACCAGTTGCTCCCTTGCAACTGGCATTTTTTAATTTAAGACAGAAGATCTGAATGACGTATGCCACCCCGAATAAAAAAGTAGTCAATTGCTGAAAATTAATGGAAACCCCGAATACAAAATTCTTTTATAATGATTATATGTCGATAGCTAGGCCGCTAGATATGTATATATGTATACCTCCCTACCGCTCACCTTGACGTCTTCCGCTCTACTCCTTCGAGACGTCGAGACGAGCATCGCGCGCCTCCAATGGAGGCAATACGGGACTCCCGCATGTCGATCCACCATGTCAACAGCAGTCAACCACGCTACACTCCCGCACCTATCCTCCATGCGGGCGTTGGGATCGGATATGTCACATCTCCGTGCCAATCCAGCCGTGTCGATGGCCGGACCGATCACAGGAATGTCGCGTATCTGATATACCACGCCGAAAATGGAATGGATGCATCATATTCCCGCGCCGTGGCCCCCTTGGCGCAGAAAGGAACTCACATTCCGGGGTCAGACACCCTGCCGTGTCTCGCCCTGGATTGTACTGCCGACGTGACCTACTGCCGCGGGACAGAGCCCATGAGTCCTCTGACCTGGTGGTTGCCAAGATATATATGGTGGTCAAACTGACGGCCGTCAGCGATCGCCACCGGTCTACCACAGGTCTGCGAGAAATACTTAAATAAACGCAACCCGAACAACGACAGAAGACCTGAGCCGGCTGGACCCCTACACGAAAAGTCGAGCACGCAGACCGTATGGCAGTATTGGGACTGACCGGCGACCGGCGACCTAAGACCACTAACAAGCGTGCAACACGCCACGCAAAATGCTCAGAAGAGGCAAGGGGAGCAAGCGGGCACAACCAATGGAAACGTCCCAGCTCCTCCCCAGCCCGACTCCGGTCCCCCAAGAACACTGCGCATCCTGCAGTATAATGTAGAGAAGTTGATCGACAATGCGATGGTGGTACTACTCTGCGACGTCCGAATTCTGGAGTATCACATCCTCGCCATCCAGGAACCATGGATCCGCTCCTTGCCAACACTACGCACTTCCCG
>ML733656.1:0-14147 GCA_009176405.1 Aspergillus novoparasiticus | reverse complement strand
CTTTGGTTCGGTTCCAGGGATGCAGAGAACAGGGATAATGTATTCTGGACCAGTTTTGTTTTTTATGGGTATTCTTGTTGAAATTTTCCATGCCGTATAACCTAGCTTCTACCAGATATCTTAGCATAATCCAAGATCAATAACACTCCCACTTACCGCCAGGCCTAGGCATTTAAGTAGAGGTAGAACTTTGCTGTCAAGGCTTTTGTTTGAGTATTGCACATTCCCATTATCTTCGTTCTTCTCAATTTCGGCGCTTTGTAATGCTTTTTGTAGGAGTTTCAAGGAATCTTGACCGTCATTAGTAGCAATATCCATATGTCGGATAACTGCAGGATCCATTTGCAACCTTGAAACATTGTTAGGGAAACACGTATACCAAAAGCAGCACCTCAACATATTAGATGTTTTGATGTGTTATTGTGGGGATATCTAAATCTCTTGTTTTACCAACTGTCTGATAAGAACAAACTGTACTACAGAAGCTAGTATTGAGAAAGAAAAAAAAGAAGGCCAGATTTGAGAGGAGAAGTCCAGCGTTCGTACTATGACCTGATAATTCTCGGTCGTGCGGTCAATGAGGGGTTACTACCCGATGGGTTACCGTAAATCGGTCACGGAAATATGTACAGCCGAGATTGTTTTTTAACCTTCTTCATTCTAGCCCAAAATAGTAAGTTAACGCATTGTTTGACATTAGATAAGTCAGCCACGTGAACATACTCTCTTGGCTGGCGCATGATTCTGTCGATGACCTATGCTTGCATCAAGCATTGGATAATCTTGGATACTGACCAAATAGATCCTAGCTGCCTTATGCTGGCACAGGCCTGAGATGTAATAAGCAAGATAAAGGCAAAGAGACACCGCTCTACACTCAGCACCTCTTAGTACCTATCAAGGCAAATATAGTAATATACTTGCCCTTTCTGTGTTTGATAACGTGGATTACTGAGGCAGTCGAGAAGAGATTTCGAACCCCACACCAGTTATGAGGGGCTCTACATCCAACGAAAGATCGCGACTTAGGAGTACTATCTATAATATCAACTCCAGGTATTGAGTGAAACTGAATTGGAGGATCTATTGCAAACAAAGGACCGTGAAATAGAGCAACGCAGTGAGGAAATCAAACGTCTGAGGGAGACCATGGAAGAGCCCCGTCATGATGTACCACAGGACACTGGGCAGCATCATAGAGGTGGAACACCAGGGCAAGGGGGCGAGGCAGAAGGCCAGTGCGGCCCGGGAAGCGAGCGACAAACGACGAGCAAAGATAATTATGATACAGGACACGAGGGTCATCCTGGAAGGGACACCGGGGACTCGCCAACCGATAACATTGTCCCAGCCACGCCAGTGCAATTAGTGGAAATGCAGCGGCAGGACGATGCTGCCATAACGTTGGATATAGCAGTGAATAAAGAAACATTATTATTAGGCGACTTAGAACTAAAGTTGAGCCCGCCATCGCCCATACCTGGGGTCACGATGAGTCCTACAAACGGTGCGCGCACCCCCACGATCCTACAGATGTGCCGTCGGAGCAAACAACCCAAGTAACCCATCAAATTAGACTAGATGATCAACAATCCGCCATTTCGGTGGGTCTGGATCGATGGCCAATACATCTCAACCCCGAAGCGGTCGCGGACACCAACCCACCATGGGGCAGCCAATGCAAGAGTTCTACATCCATCCTGAAGATGATAACCAACCGCCGTCGATGGGGACAGAGAACTAAATGCATTGTACAAATTCACAAACAAATAGCTTCAATCATTCATTGTTCCACACCTACTATTATCCTGGACTTTGCCTCCTAGACAAGCTTGGTCTCGTATGTCCACAATGACGACGTCCACAGAAAGATATCGGGACTCCCTTGAGAACGACTGTTACGTCTCCATAGAAAGACCGGAGGACTTTTCCATGAGGGGTTCTGCGAGTAATCCTGTCCCCATTGATATCAAGGGAAACAGTGCAAAAACCCCTTCTCCTGATGACACCAACGGCGACACCATCCCGGAGACTCCCAGCTATCGTTCGCAGAGTCATATCTGCCACAACCAGGCGGACGATAAATATCTCAAAAACGGCATCGTCTCAGTAGCTTCGGATAGCCACAAGGTCCACAGCGTGACCAGACATGGCGCTGTACATGAGGGTGTAGCTGGAGAGTCTCTATTCTCTGGCGAGACAGCAGCCCAGCCGTCAAAGCAGAATGACTGCATCCCAGGCGGTCCCGTACATGCAACGATAGCCGAGAGCTCGGTATGAAGCACAGGTATATGACTCTCTGTTGTAAAATGGACCAATAAACTTAATGATTCTAGGGCATACCACCGAGAGTGGTAGACCGGCGGCGTTACTTAGTGAACATGTCAGCGATGGTTCTAATTGCGTTTCGTTTATCCCCAACAGCAAGGTGGCATGGCGCTTTCCCCTAGCCTTCCAAATTCTCTTCGCCGTGGTGATTTTCATCTCGATTATGAATCTGCCCGAGTCTCCGCGGTGGCTGGTGATGCAGGGCCGCAACGATGAGGCATTGGAGATTCTCGAATATCTTAATGAAAAGCCGCGTGACGATCCCTACATCATCAATGAGTTTAGATCTATTCAGGAGACCGTCAAGGAAATGTCCCAGGATTCTTACCGAAGTTTGTTTGATATGAGCGAGTACCGGAAATTCCATCGCGTCGCACCCGCCTATGTTAATCAGATGTTCCAGCAAATTTCCGGTATTAATCTTATCACGTACTATGTGAGATAACCCCCGTGCTCCTGGTTTTGCTACACAGTATTAACACGGTTTGTCAGGCTCCCTCTCTATACGCCGAGATTGGTCTGGGCGAGGGAAATTTGCCAAAGTTGTTAGCCGCCTGCAACGGCACCGAAGTACAAAATATGATGCTTCCTTCGGTCGAACAAATCAATAACGGCTTGGGTTGACGGTATGTTTCTTTGTACCCATCAAAGGGAAGAGCCTTTTTCTTTAACTTGTACAGCGCATACCAAAACCGATGACAATCAGCGACCCAATTCCATCACCAGAAACCACCCTGATAACCAGACCGGCTCTATAAAGGCTATGCTCACACACGGATCAACGCCAGAGGGTCATTTGTCATTCCTCTGCCCCGGCGTAGAGTGGTACACCGACCATGAGCTTCGACAGTGGGCCCCGGGGCTCCTGAATGAGTATCTCTATCGTATCAGGCTCCATGAACATCCTAGAGCACACAAAAGACGAGCTGTTTCTGAAACACCCTTAGTTTCAGAGGAGAGAAAGAGATTTAGAGGCATGTAGGCCACGACTCATTGCTTGTTTTCCTGCTTTGTCAGATCCCGTTTCATTGTTTGAACGCGTTCTTATATAACTCAAATCAAAGCTTCCTAATTGGTTCCTTGCAACGCGTGATTGAAACTAGACAATTTGATTGATCAATACTAAACCGTAGAGATCACGTAAATTATATTGTATCGAGCACATCGCCTTCTGCGCATGAAGTCGTTTCCGCTCCGCCCATGTTGCCCAGCACTATTGAACCTCCCGACTTTGGTCGCTCTTTGACCAAGTCGTTGGTCTAGTCGAGAACAGAGGAAGTCGATAGTCATAACACGGTTCAGCTAGGCGTTCCACAGAATACTGTCTGGGCGAAGGTCCTGTCGTACTATACCTAGTGAATGAACCTGCTTCAAGTTCTTGGACCTTACAACTTCTCGTCTGAGTAGCCAGTCATAGTTTGGAATAGGAAGTGGATCTTAGCCAACCAAGATCAATCGCACATAGGAAATTAAACTAGTATCTCGGAAGAAAGAGTGCCCGTTATCGGCCCAAGGTTATTCCCTTACGGGCAGCGCAACAAAACCAGATCGACCAGTGTCCTTCTCCAATGTGATGGGTACCTAGCGTATAGTTACAATATTGGCTGTACCTTGGCCCGTCTAAGTAACATCAACACGTACCTTCCTGCCGTTGAAATGCTAGCAGGAATTAATAACGTCGGTTGGTAATCCATGTCTCCCAGCTGTGGCATCCCTGGAAGGTATAATGGTGCGATCCCACATCATACCTGCTGGCCAATTGCTTGAAATGAATACTAGTACTGGCTAGCCTAGAAAAACAAACCAAGATCCTTCACAGAGTCCTAGTTTTGATACAGTTGTGCACGTATCTAATGTGAGGATACTCGAAAACTTCAGAAGTAGAGTTAAAAAAGGTAGGGTAGGAAAAACCCTTGGAAATGGTGAAGATATATACTACAGGCTAGGTACATGAGGTTGCCAGATTCTTAGACTTCACTATAAAATGACAAGCAAAATAAAATAAAAAACCCCCTCCTATTTGAACAATGCCACCCTCAGCCTCCCAGACACGCCCTAGACAGGGATTTTGCATGTGATTAATTTCCGGACGGTTTGTCGAACTGCCTTTTCCTTCGAGGATTATGTCTCTCCACTTCCAGCCGGGTACTTTTGTGGCGAGAAACAAAATCTCTTGGTTGATGTGATTATTCATTGTCAAGGTTGATCCTCTGATTCATCGGGTCCCTCGACCCCTGTTTTATCGTAGCCTCCTCGACCCATATTTTCCAGTTTAGAGTGTTGGCCTGACGGTTACTAGAAAGTATCTATGTCAGTCTATATCCTGCTTTAATAACATGACAACTCACCACCACTGCACGAAATTCACTGGTAAAAACAAAAGGTACCGCCTCAGGGGGTGCAGCTGCTTATAAGATAATGAAAGCAAGTGTGTCCTGATACTTTCTGGTAGGAATATTCAGGGAGAGAAAAGGACGATATATATACTACTCTTCGTACATACGTAAACGAGACTGCCAGATAGTTTGACATACAATCAATTTCTAGACGGGTTATCGAGCCACTCTTCTTTTCCAAATCTATTTCTCCCCACTACGAATAGCGGTTTCACTTCAGCAGCTCTATACTCAACAAAGTAGGTTTATGGAGCCAGGGCTGTGGAGAATGTTACCTGACTCGTGAGCAATCATCAGCGGCTACTCCACGAGTCTCAGAAGTTCTAGAATCACAGCCTATACTCCTCCCATAAGCCCAAGATGTAATATATATAGACACTTGATATTATTATAGGAAGCCGGTCGATAAAAGGACATGATATGCAGCGATCAACACTTGCTATGTTACATCGATACGACCGCGTTCTACGCAACGAACTAAATTTGAACGAAATTAGCCACAGGATATTGCGATCTACAGGAAAAGCGGCGACAAAGTGAGAAAGTGAGGTGTGCGGCGTCTAGAGGCTTGTATAGTGTACTAGGATTCTGCTCCCGCTACAGCTGTGGCGTCCCTGGAAGGTGTCATGGTGCGATCCCACATTATACCTGCTGACCAATTACTCAAAAGGCATAATAGTACTGGCTAGCCTAAAAGTCTGTAGCGTTAACGCTCGGCTATGCGAGACACTCCGGACAACTTTCGTGGCCGCATGCACGACAGCGTCCCCGATCGCTTCTGACCACCACTTCTTTTTCACACCTACAACAGAATCGTCTCAAACGCATACATGGCAATTTCTCTACCCGGCCACTTTAATGAATCCGATAGATAAATTTTATCTTACCATCTGGTAGTTTCTCAAAATTCTCCTTCTTTCTTGGAATAAGTCCCTTCCTTTCTGCAACAGTATTATGGCGTTTTCTGTTCTTTTAAGGGCTTAGTAGACAACTTCTTAACATCTTCCGTGAAAACATACAGTATTCATGTTGCTTATTATACAGATCACGAGGGAAATATCTTTTCTTAAAGAAAGGCCGCACAAGGCTATTCATGGTTATCATGATGAGAATGTTAAAGGACAAGAAACCCTGCCTTATATATTCTGGAAGAGGCTAACCACCGTAGTATTACTATACGTACAATATATATACAATACTAGCATATCGGCTGATGGCTTGCATGTATACACCTGTAAATGCAACCATACAACCAAATCGCCTATCAGAGAGTCGTATACTTTTTTTTAAGTTAACCGCTTCTCAAGAGAGAGCATGTATATCCTATCTACTATCTACAGAGACCCAAGGGAGCTATGTATGGGATTCAATACCAGTAAAATCCGTATCGCCTAATATCAGACCATTCATCTTTGGTCAGGCAGAAACCTAATTCCCGCCTTAATCCATCCTGCTCCTTCCTGTGAAAGCATGACACAGTGCAGCGCATAACCTCACGCCCCTCTCGGCACTTTACGTTAAGCAACATAATAGGCTCTCGACCAGGAGGTGTAAGTATGCCTGCATAGCCAAATATTTCAATTTGACCTCTGGTCGACCTATCCGGTATGGGGTACGCCGTGCCTGTTCCTATGAACTATATTTAAATCAGCCCGTCCAATCCAAGGCGCCAAGGTAACTGCCACTTACCATTTCGGCTAAATCTGGATTCGGGAGAACAGTCGTTTCTTCACTGTCCCTTGGCGTTGATTCCCCAAAGTGCTGTATCTCCAAAGAATGATCCTCGGACGGACTCGGTGCCCTAGTAATACTAGGCCATCCTACAGAAGGAAAGAGATCATCAGTATTCCCTAAAATATTATCCCCAGTATATTTACTGCGTAGAGTGCATAGTTCGGTGGCTGTACCGGTATTTCGAACGAGGGTACTTCTGTCAGACGCACTATCAGTGGTCAAATCCTTAGTTCCCCCATTATCCTGACTACAGCCGCGGACACTGGTCCGCACGGTGGTGTGTGTTTCAATAGTGACAATTCCCCCATTCACATACCGGACAGCAATGGTCTACCCAAAATGCCACGTTAGACATCTCCTAACTACCTAGTGGTTCATACTCACAGATGTTTCCTCATAGGAGGGCATCTGATCGGATAAAGAGGTCAGTTCGTCGGATTGTCCCCTCAGGAAGCGGATTAAGCGGCGCAAAGGGCGAGGTACGTGGGGTATGTGTTGTACGCGATTAAGCCAAGTCATGATCAAGAAAGATGCACGGGCAATTGTAATTAGCTGTTGAAAGTCGATAGAGACCTGTATGGATCCGTGCCAAAATGTGGTGAGAACTTACAATCAGGACGATCGGGGTATTTTATAGATTGCTCTGTGCTCCTTTACATCTTGACCGCGGTCAATGCATTCAAACCTCCAAATACGCCGATAGCTAAGTAAAACATGTATATCTTGAACAGGTTGACAGGATGTATAGCCTTTGCGGAGGTCCAATTGGTCTACTCATCCGCGCAATCAGCCAATCGTGAGCCTTCGGGTGAAGTAGTTATCGACATTGACCAGTCAAGAGCTAACTTGCTGGCGGGCTTGTGATGACGGCATGACATTAGCTTGGGTATCAATGTCAAACTTGGAGCATTGGCACTGACCAGTCAAACGCTAGGCGCTAGCTGCATTTAATGTACTAGGCAAAACTGGAAATGAACTTCAGAACGTTGACTGGTCAAAGGCTAGGCAAAACTGGAAATGAACTTCAGAACGTTGACTGGTCAAACGCTAAGCGTTAGCTGCATTTAATATACTACACAAAACTGGAAATGAAGTTCAGAACGTTGACTGGTCAAACGCTAGGCAAAACTGGAAATGAACTTCAGAACGTTGACCGGTCAAACGCGAAGCGTTAGCCGCATTTAATGTACTAGGCAAAACTGGAAATGAACTTCAAATCGCTGACTGGTCAAACGCTAAGCGTTAGCTGCATTTAATATACTACACAAAGTTAGCCGCATTTAATATAGGCAGGATAGGCTTTAGAAATAGCGTTTGTGGCTTCTCAATCTAAAGCTGGAGTATAGCTTTAACTATTGGTTGGATGTGATGACAGTTTACTAACTGAATATCAAAGAAAATACAGTTTGATGTATGGATATCAGTACACTACCTGTTGGACACATGCAGCCCGCATAGTATCCTCAGTCATAGAGACAAACGAGTGGCGTAATTATCTATACCCCAGTTAAGTTAATTTGATTCAAAGTATAATTGAGAGCCTAGAACGAGAGAATAAGATTTTGCGGGTAGTTCAATCTAACAATTTCGACTTTAGCATATGCATGGCGAGCCTTTAGGAGAAGTATGTCATATGCATAATACCACATGGTTCAGCCCCTAAGACACCATAATCCTGATCCAATACAATGGATTATTATCCAGTTAGCTCTTTCGATCCTAGATCAGTCCATTCCAGGAAACCTACAGCTTCACTGCGTTTCATTTATCCAGAATCAGCAGTCCTAACCGTACCATAAATACCTCAGCGAGTATGATTAGGAATATAAAATGCCAGCCTTGTCGTAAATACACACCGCAATTCTGCACAGACCAATGCATCCTTTCACTGCACTCTTCTTCTGAAGTACCTTCACCTGTGCCAGTATGTTCCACATTACGAACTTAGTCCAATCCTTTGGAGCCTGTCTCCCCACATCAGCCACGAAACCACTGACTGCTATCGAAGCTATCAATGAGATATTGGCCAAACAAAATGCCCTTCCATCGCCAAGAAGCAGACTATCCACATCTTACAGGGATACCAATGAAGTGGTTTTTCAAAAATTTACGACAAGAGAAGAACTTGGGGTTCTAGACCATATCGAGGCCGAGGTAACATGGGGAACTTCCGTTTTCAGCTTCTCTGGCTACGGGTGGAAAGATGGTCTTTTTCGCATCATGTTTTCAACTCGCTTGCGACGCCGACCGAAGACAATATGCATAGTGCCTTGCCCACGGCTTATCGATGCCAGGAGGATGACCCGAGAGGAGCGGGATTTGCTTAAGCTCAAACTTGATGCTGCATGGGAAACCATACCATGGCAAAAGCTGGAGGATATGGCTGGTATAGATCGAAATGATTGGTTTGTTGTTCTATGATACGCATGGCGAATTCAGGAATCGGAATTTTTATTCTTTTCTCTACTTTTCTCGCAAGGTTTGAGTGGGGCAAAAGACTGTATCTAAATATTCATCCATTGTAGATCGCAATATACAAGAGCTAAGATCTTTAGCCCTATGGATTAACACAACCAAACTGTTGTAAACGTGCTCATTTAAGCAATCGCTAAACACTTAAAAGACGCAACACCACTTCATCAAACCCCCTGCTTCTCAATCATTTTAAACATTCCTATCATTGGATGCTTATACAGTTGTATTAAGCCTATAACTTCGAGCAAAACTTTGGTACGTGTTTATATAGAAACTATTTCTATATGCAATATACTTATTTTTCCACCTGCAAGGATTAGCCTGCGCCAACGCCACCTTCAACCAACTGTTAATCCTGAGCAATTTCACGAAGCGCACCACCACCTACAATACATACTATCAGAGTCCTATCGATGGAACAGAACGGCAATATCGCCCAACCTCGAGTGAATACGGCTATTGTATGGACTCTTTGTTCGGTGATGCTTGAAAACCCCCACGGCTTGCGCTATAGAATTGTCCACATTGAGGCAACTGCGGTTCATACTGATCAACATGCCGCGGTATATTTCAAGTTGACCGCTAAGACAATCACTGAGCTTCTCAAAACATACACACCTCAACATTCTGGATATAACATACAGAGTTGGTTGAAAGGCTACAGACACCTTTTTTCAGTATTAGTCGAGTGTTTGTGTTGTATACACTTTCGAGACTTGCAGGAATTTTGGGATACAGAGGAGCATGGTGAACTGCCGTCCGATACCTGTAACGATGTTAAGTTAAACGTGCTGGAACTACTGTCTATTTTAGGATTATATGATAGTTAGCCAGCCCACCATGTATACACAAGTTTACGCTACAGTATACAATAGGAAACTCGAAAGCTAGAAAAGTCTGAAGGCAAAAGTATCGGAAAGCAAAATCCCATATTTCGCCACTACGCTTTTATTGGTGCCTTGGTGGTCTTACGCATATTGTTGAGTTAACGTTCTCCGCAAGATCCCCTTTTATTCTCACCCACTTTTGCGCAGTAGTAGGTGCTCGGTGGCTTAGTGGCTTGGTGCACCCGCTTCATTCTGGGGTCGGAGGTTCTTATCCCTCTCAGTATCCATCCAGTGTGTGGGAAAGCGTAAAGAAAAATGAGATAGGGGTCATCCTCTTATAGAAGGCATCCGCTAGTAATATTCTCTCACAGAATTACCGCGTCACTTGTTTGGAACACATCCCGGATAGTCTATTGGAATCGGACATGCTACCGATGCACCAATGACTGCCTGAGACCATTCTATCGCAGCTGGGGAGCAGCACGGTTTCCTTGTCTTTCTTGTTTTGTTGCTTTTTCCTCCCTCCCCTATCCAATGACAGCACATTAGTAAAAGGCTACGTAATCTATGTACCGTCAGAGTTTTAGGTCAGGGAATTCCTTCGCCAGGCTGCCTCCAATACATTGCTAAAACCAGGGCGGCTGTTTGACCCAGGATAGAACGTATAAAGAGGCCCAGAGCTTTCCCAAAGGGCGCGTACTCAATGCTATCAATCCAGAGCACTCAGACACATTCAAGTTCAAATGTCGTCTAGTATCAACTCCACGAGTGTGCCCTCTGGTATGCTGCCATCGGTGATCAACGTGACGAGGTTATCATTCGATCTTCATTGCGAAACGGACTTATCGGCTTTACGCATCGCAGGATCGTGTGGTCAAGTTAGATTACACCACGGCCTTCTTCATCAAAGTTATTGCCCATATCTTCTGGTGGTACTTAGCAGAACCTCGTATCCTTCTTGTTCAACGCGCTTCTTGCGATACCAGACCTGGGTATTGAGAGCCACCTGGTAGGGCTGCTGAAAATCAGGACCGAACACCGGAAGATGCCTTAAAGCGAGAGGTTTGGGAAGAGATTGGGTTGCAGCTGTCCCAAGTCACTCATCCGCTCCCGCCTCAAGCCTGGACGCGGTCAAAGGGACGCGAAGACTACAATTGGGTTGGCCTTCCATATATCATCAAGGTCTCTGAGCTTGAAACTTCTGAATCACGCGGAAGTAGCCAACGTGCGTCTCAGCCAGTACTGAAATGGGAGGACGTTATACGACTGAATCCTGAGGAGCACCAAACTTTTGCATGGGCAACAGAGGATGAGGTGCGACGCGACAAGTATAAGATGTTTGGAAACCACAAGGAGACTGTCCTCGGGGCTTTTGCAGCAGTGACAGAGAACTACTCAGTCTAAGTATGGGATGAGGCTGGAGGATGAGGCCGGGTAGCTTGAATAATAAAAGTCACGCGAGAAAGAAGTAAAGTCAAGAAGGTCAGGATTAATTATAAACTTCAGACTAGTCTTCAGAAAACGATAGAAGATGGGTACCCACCGAACAAAAAGCAGAGAAAGCCAATACATGCTGTCTGGGTGATTCATATACCAACAAGGTCTGTACTCCGTAATCGCTTATAATGTCTTCTGCGAGGTGCTCGTCGCGACGACTAGCTCTGAGAGTGACTACAATATAGTATTATTTGACACGGTTAGCGGGGCGCCGAAAACAGTTCCTATTGCACCGCTCATCTGTCGCCCGCCACCGCCTGCCACTGCTTGACTCTCCTGCTGCCTTGACACAACAACTCCATCTATATAAAGCCAACCTCTCTCCTTCAAACAACGACGCACTTTCTTATTCTCCTTTCCTTTTTTTTCTTTCTCCCCCTCCCATCTCCCTCACACCATACATTGCCCCCTTTTCGAAGGATCCGCCTTATCCGACAATTGCCCTTTTCCAGTATAGCGCCGCCCACCCGCTCTTTCAGCGACGGAGTCGCCGACAGGCCATTTGATGGATTAAGACATCACCCCCTTCATTAAATTTTGAGCTATCCACCACGACCCTGGCACTTTTTCTCTTGCTTATAGTGGCATTTAGGCAGCTTGTCTCTCGAAGTCATGCAGTCATGACGGTTTTCGCCCTGTTCATTTGAATTTCCGATACAATTCTCTAATCTCCAATATATACCCTCTTTTTCCTTTGGTTCCTCTGCTCTCTTCCTCAGATCTTTTGAACCTACTCTTGATCACTTCATCTACAGAGTTTTGAGATTTCGTATGGAAACAACAGCCCCTGGTGATCCAGGTCCCTAGGATGGCATTCGTCCTCGGGTGATCCGGGCCACGTCTCCCTCCCCAAGGGCCATCAGTTAACCCACCAGGCTCAATTTCCTTCCGTGTTCTCGCCCTGTGTATCAGCCAATAGCGAAATTGCCGCATTTCCTTCATTTCTTTATATGCATGCGAATCAGGCCCAAAGGCTGCATTAGGTCAATGGAATGTTTGACATGTGAGGCTTGGAGCTGCAATAATTGGACACCATTGGCGCAGGGCACCGGATTCAGTCTGTAGGCAACACCTTTTTTATGAAGCTAGACACGTCAGCAGCCTCGCGAGATTTGAGAATACGAGGAATTCGCCTTGTGACTTCTTCCGATAAAAAACTCATAATAGAGTCAATGCACTGAAAGCAAGTATAAGGCAGCGGAACCTACAAAAGTGACGGCGTCGCAATCGTTTTCCTCATAACCTACATACACTCTCCCCTTCGATTTCTATTCTCTCTTTACCTTCCCTCTCCAGCTTCCCAAGCGTCTCCCCTCCAGAATATCCCATTTCCTGCAATGTGTTGCTTACACGTCATGTAGACAACTTCAAACCGTGGACTCCCCTCACACAAAATCATTCTCACAGCAGAAATCCCACGAATCAGGCACTCCAAGGGCCAGCAATCTCAGCCACCCTAACCCTCAGCATGAGTCCCTCCCAAGAACTTTGCCATTCCCCAAGCATAGCCTCCCTACGCGGCCACCGGCCGAAGTCTGCGTGAATATCAGTACAAACACTCAGCCGGGTACGCTACTGAGCTCCCAATATCAACCACAGGGGATCTCTATACCTCCACTAAATACACCATCCTCGGAGAAGCCCAAGCACGCCACAGTATCTCTACCTCCACCTCAAATTCAGATTAAATATCATCCTATGGTTTCCAAGATATTACTGACACTCTGATTGAGCCGCCCTTCTCTCAGGAAGATACTGTCGAGGATGGCCCATCATCACCCAGTATGTCTAGCTCGGACGATAGCTTAAAAGAGTTACAGGACGGCATTCCCATTAACCCGTTAATCCTTGCCAACGACGGACCTTGGGAAACTAGTGACCTGCACCAACCTGTCCTACAAGACGGTAGTCTTATTGTTTCAGAGACAATTTGTCCATATCCTAAACCTCCACCCATTCTCCACCATGTACCTGATCATTATAGAGTTTCCAGCGAACAGCCTCGCAGCCAGAATGGGAATATTCAAACAAGGGATCACCCTCACGCTCACGCCCACATCCAGAGTCTTGGACAATTACACCTATACCATGACAATAGTGAAACAGGCGCGTCTTGCTCCAGTGGCCCCAGTAAAAACCTCCACGGCAAACCGTCTAAAAATTGCAAGCGAAAGAGGCATCAATCAGAAGGAAAAGCTCCTAAACGGCTTCGAGATCTCTCTACACTACCTGGAACGGAAGATTCCTTTACCACCCTTCGCTCTCGTTTCTTGTGCCTGCCACTTGATGAACGTTTACAATTCCTTTCTTGGCTGTTCCAAGGCGCCCTACCACGTTGCATGCCTGACACTGCTCCGACAACATGCGAAAACCGAGATGTGCAGCTAACCAGTCGCTATACCCCCCAGTGTGAGATTGAACAAACTCAGCGCAATTTCGGCGAGGCCCAAGACAGCTCCAGAAAGGGAATGCCATGGTCCGCTGAAGCTAAGAAGGGACGAGAGACGACCTTGGTCAGAGATAACAAGATTATTCTCTAACCAATATCCTAGCAGAAGCCAGGGTTCAATCTAAGTGCATTGGAGTACGACCCTCAAGAATAAGACCCCGTAATTTTGTACCGTCAACCCAGACGCAGACTAGCCAGATGATATTCCTCCTCACATGATCAACCAGGTAACTTGGTACAACACTGGATTATAATCAGGTATCGACCTCTCCTCGTCTGACATGTTCCAGATATTATCCCTGATATCAAGGAAGGGGGAACTCACCTCTCTTTCACATCCTGTGTCACCGCATCCGAAGCTGGCTATCTCAGGCTGGGTCCGCCATCCCAGGTCAACCTGGGCCCCCGAACAGACTGGAGGAATAGCTAGAAAGTTGGGAA
>ML733655.1:0-14256 GCA_009176405.1 Aspergillus novoparasiticus | reverse complement strand
GCTTTTACTCAGCTAGATTCGCTCCTAGTTGCTTCAGGCCTAAAGAACAAGCTGTTTCATCCTGAATGAGAAATCAAGCCATGCTTCAGAAAAGTCTTACTACTATGGTGCGCTTTTCTGTTTACCCATATTACAGGTTTCATCGCGCCTTGAGCCTTTCGAAATTCACCCAGGTCTCTTGGTGTTTGAAATGCAAGAGCCAATAGTAGCCATTAGCGCCATCACGATATCAGTTATGGACAGGCTAGAATAAAAGTCCCCACGGTATCTACATGTTGATTGGCTTATAGCAATATGGCCCGTGTGTCGAGACATTGCCATCAATCGTGACCAACTAGTTTTGTGTAGCTGGAATCGACCTGTACCTACGAAGTATACAAGGATATACTTTGTCAGGAGTTTCACAGGAATAGATCTACACTCCATCCCTTTCGCCTAATGCCGGGCTATTAGCGAAAAGGCACCATCCTCTGTTCCAAATTGGCTAAATTATAGGCGAAACCCATTTGGCTGAATCCTTGCTTTTTAACCTTTGGATCTGTGACATCTATTTTTATGCTAGCATCGTAAGAAAGCCGGGTGTCCAGTCATATGTTAATTTCTTTTCTATCCGGGTATTGCTCATACGTATCCTCATATACAGAGCCAACGGAAGGGTACGTTGGGAAAGGAGGATGGAAAAATCCGGACTGTAAATGCCTCAAGCTAGTTCTCTATATCCTCTTAAGAAGGCGAACACTACGAGGTATCAAGCTGCAGTAAGGCTACGTGGTGTGTCTTCTAGATTGATGAAAAAAGATCAAGTGATCAGTATTTCACAGAATATAGAATTTCCTCGCCCTCTTGTAGTAGATGGTTTAGCTAAAGCTTTTGAACGAGTTTACTTAGCTAGGTTTTACAGTTAAAAAGACACAAAACTTGGGATATTGGATGACCTATCTTCTCGCTCTATGTAACAAACCCCAAGTTATTGTCCCGCAATCCCGTCTTTTATCAGGATCGACTTTCAAAAAAATGAACCTTCAAGAGCAAATTTTAGTGTAGTCTACATTGACTTTCTGGTTTCGTGCTTGCTCTGAAGTGACCAAAAAGCCATCACCATCGTAAGGGAACACTATGAGAACCTTACTTGGTCCGAATTCATATTTGTTCGATCACAATAAGGCCACGGTAATGGGGTGCGATTGCTCGGTCCATATCTGTTCCCTAGTGATTGGTTTCAGCTAGATCGGTCTTCGCTTGTCCCACTTTCTGCTTAAAGAGGATATCGACCACCGTGGCGTTGTGCCATTGCTGTGGAATATTGGCGGCAATGCTAGCAAATATAGGAGATCGTGCAAATCGTGCAACATAAGCGTGTCTGCCAATGTTGCCGAAGGGAGGCAGGCTCCTCAGGCCAGGCGACTCGAGAGCTCGTAGAAAGCCGGGGTTCTACTAAGAAAGCTTTTATCTTCTACTTTGGTAGATATAGCTGGTTCTGTAAAAAACTTATGTATACGTGTTCCACCAAAATGCTCTCGCGATAGTAATCACCACATAGATTCCTGAATTTCCTGACTGTCCGAATATTTAGACTTTCTACGTATGAAAACCCGGATCTAACGGCCGCTTGAATGGCTTTATCCTTAAAAAGCGCGCGGAATTTTGAGGAGGTGCCTAGGGCGCTTAGTGGTCATTTTAGTTTAGTTTTATTTACCTCCAACCAGAAACATAAGCCCGGCTGGCTGATGGCCGCGGTAATAGCTCGCTTACTATGGACATTGCCTGCACAGAGTATTAAGGTTTCAAGGTTTCAATGGTACTTCGTGTTTTGATGCCAGGGCAGATGGAGAGGGAAAATGCAGGTCAGTGTCGCTGTGAAGCCAGATAACAGAGACTTGGTAGTATTCTGCAAGATTCGACAAGGCTTGATAAAATTGTTGTTCCTGTCGAGTATGTACTGTAGATAAATAGATGGCAAGGTATATTGAACCCAGTGCCAAGAGAATGGTTCTGATTTCCGCGGCAACAACTTAAACTTTGGTAAGGAAGTATTTGTGTGGGAACAAGACCACAGACTATTCCGACCGTGGTCCTTTCGTAACTGAGGTATTATAGGATACAATATAGTATAGTACCTGAGCTCACTCTGTATTATCAGAGTAGATACCTGCTTGAAGCTCTTTGTCAACAACCGAAACCATGCATTCATCGGCGATTGAGGCATTAATCCAGGTACCGGCAACCATGACTGCGGTAGTGCTTACCGGTATACTTCTCGAAATTTTCTCTCCCGGCCCTTGGAAGGCTTTCGGGTCGTATTAGCAGTCACCCTACAGTGACTATTGATTCTGGTGTGGTCATTGGTAGAGAGACCTCGCTTCCTCCTTCTCTGGCAACCGTCAACCATTTCCTTGGGATTCCCTTTAGCGAGTCTGCTTTGCGTTTCAGCCCTCCAGAGGCAGTGAAATCATGGAAGTCCGCTTTCGATGCATCCAGCTATGGGCCAGCCTGCATTCAACAGTTTAATTACCCGCAGAGATCACGTGATGATCTGCGGAAATGGGCCAACACTCTCGGACCTGCCGCTGGGGAGAGCGACGACTGTGTAAACCTCAACGTCTTTGCCCCCGCAACATTAGGAGAAGGCTATAAGGCAGTTATCATTTGAATCTATGGCGGTAATTTTATGCTCGCAGCAAATTCACTGGCAGGATACGATGGCAGCAGCCTAGCGGCAAACCAAGATGTGGTCGTTGTTACCATTAATTATCGTACTAATGTCTTCGGTTTTGCCAACTCACCAAACCTACCAAAACCCGAAAGGAATCTTGGGTACCTGCAACCTATTAGTTTTATTATTTTAATCCAGCATTGCTAACGACCAGTGATACAGATTGCTAGACCAACGCCTGGCCTTAGATTGGGTCCAGCGAAATATTGCTGCATTTGGCGGTGACCCATCTCGAGTAACAATTGCCGGAGAAAGCGCAGGTGCCATGAGTGTTGACGCCTTAGTCACTAACCCGCCAGTTCCTCTGTCCTTTCGTGCTGCGATACTTCAATCGGGTCAGACCTCTTTTTCGATTTCCGGTGGTTCTGAAGCTTCATGGAGCATGCTGCTCAACGTGACCAATTGTTCACCCAATAGAGACCTCGAACGCCTCCGTGCCATACCTGCCACCAAGCTCAAAGGGATCATTGAGCGATAAATGCTAACATTCACATCTATTTCTGATGGAATCACTTGGCCCCTGAATACTCGAAGAGCTCGTCTCAACTCGACAGTAAAACACTCTCAGATCGCTCGCGTCCCAGTTATGCTTGGGAGCAATGGCGGCGAAAGCCGGACATTTGTTGGGACATTGAACCTGACCGCACCGCTCTCCATGTTGTTGAGAGAAACAAAATCGGACCTCTGGCAAGAAACTGTCGATGCATATCCAGTCGGCGAACCAGGCATCGCGACCCAGGCTGATCGCATCTCAAAGATTATCACAGACCTTCAATTCGACTGTCCTGCTCAACTTATGGCTGACGACAATGCTTCTGTGGGGATCAGTGCTTGGCGATACTTATATAATGCTAGCTTTTCGAACACACAGCTATATCTAGAGCCAGTGGCTTATCATGCCTCAGAGATTAACATGGTCTTCGGCACATTCCCGCAAGGAGGCAACAGTGACTCAAAAGGAAGTGAATCGTATTATGCAGAAGGCCTGTGCTGATTTTGTCAAAGAGCCGTACTATGGCCCAGGGTGGGCCGCAGTTCCTAGTGTGGCACTTTTCAGTAATGGAAGAAAGGTGTCAGGAGAGGTGTGTTTGAGGGATTATCCAGGACAGTTGATTCAACTGTGTTTGATGCGAGGTGCCAGTTGTACCAGAGCCTGTATGATTTAAGAAAATAGGAAATACGAGCTCTAGTGCTTTTGGTGGACGCCCACTATAATGCTATATCTGCGTTTGCTCTCATGAAGGCCTAAATCGTGCATGCTCAGTTCTAGGCTGATCAGCTAGACCAGGGTGGCCAGCAGCCCCCGGTGAGGTGTGGTAACAGTAGGGGCAGACATCCTGCCCTAGCTGCCAGCTGATCTAGCAAATAGACAGCCCTAAAACAACGAAACCAAGCTTCCAACATATCACCTAGCTCTTCAATAGTACAGCTAGTTATCACAAGACGCCCACGGAGTGTTTCAGTAGTAATAACCCAGTTAGCAAAGCACGTATCAGTACTAAGATTACCAACCCTAGGTTTCGCTCAACGCTAGGAATATCTCAAACGGCCATCCAAGCACCACTAACGAGTACTCCCCGGGACGAGCTAATGAGAATTCTCCGACCCTTAGGCCACTAGGAACATGCAACTTATCTTAATACTTGCTGTACAGCAGAACTGTCGCAGGGCATGCCCTACTACTATAGCAGCTGTGGAGGCAGAGCTCCACAGGTATGAAAATACAGTCTGCTTACAAGCGCCCTATATAACGCGTGAATTGCGGCATTCAGCCTATTTGATACGGTTGCCACTGAGCGGGCGGCATACGTTCTATAGAATCCTGATAAAATTCGAAAACATATATCAGCTTCCATGGCTATTGAAGTTAGAACTGACCTCATCAACCTCCCGTTACACTAGCCCTAAATTTCCGGGATCTAGACCGGGGCAGGGACTGTGTACAGAGAACGAGAGCAGTCAATTGGTATGACAATTTGCTAAGAGAACGTCATTGCTGGTAGGAGGATAACTCTACACTTCTCCCAGTCTTTCGGTCTCGCATCCTACCCCGCAATACCTAAATTTCTACCCAGGTCTTCAAGCTGCGGTGGTCACTTCCTTTCAGTTACAGTACAATACGTACGTAAATAGCATGAATAGATTGTCAACTAGTAAACGGACTTAAATTGACAGGATGGTTCACGTATACCTCTGCCAGACACGCTCCACCGAGCTTCCGAACCCACAAAACAACTCGTAATAGCATGGGTATAGAACTGTGTCACACCTGCACTGACAAGTATAGCTAGGGCTCCTTCCTAGCCAATCTGTAGACTTAGACCGACCTCTACGAAGGAGTCCTGAAATTCGGAGGACAAGCTACAGACCAGGGTAGTTATGGTGTTGTAGACCTTCGGCTTAATGTACGACTCACTGGTGTAGCTCCTTCAACAACCGCTGTTGAGTCCCGAACCACGCTCGAAGGGCCTTGAATTAACTCGAGTGGAAGAGATGCATGTGTACAATGTGTTCTATCTCTAGATGAATGGGGGACAGTTCCTCGGCCTACACACCCATGAGATAATGCCGATATTCTACTTGCCAAATGGGGCGATATCACTCTTACTACTATTGATGATGCATGAATATATAACTCGATCCAACGCAAGGACGAGCTGAAAGCTCGCTATTTCCTCCGCCATAACTAAATATCACCTCGCTAAATACGTGGATCCTGAACTTATTAAACCTGGTTGAGCTTACTATCATGCAGCATGTTATTCTACCAGGAGAGAAGTATTCCAGTAATTATACTAATACTTTGATAGCCGCAAGTATTCCTCTAAAAGGACAACATTGCAACAAACAGCTGCGAACAAAATGGGAACAGACAAAATCCATAGTAGTTGAGTAAGCTTCTTCTGGTAAATATATTTTATTAGACACATGGATCTGCCTGGGCATGCCTAATCAAAGAGTCTTTATAACTACAAAGGGCCTTGTGCCGAAGTTCATCGCTTAAGCCCCAACGACTGGCTATCAGGTAAACCTGTAGGTGGAGATACGGCTCGGACAACGTCTCTGGGAAATATCAGCTTCAAAATGGGAGGAAATAGCTGTGTAATCATCGAACCTGGGATCATAGTCCATGGACATGGATTGGTCGAATAATGACGAAGGTAAATAAGCTGCAACACCCTCCAAACAGTGTGTACATCTGTACTTTGGGCGTGGACCTCTCGCACCCCTCTTCTCTGAAAGCTTTCCTGGAAGCATGTTCGCAGATAGGTACTCTCGGCCCCGAGAATCATGCTATGTACAGGTATTCTGAGTTCGGAGTTAACAGTAATAGTGGCATCACACTTGCGCCTATCACCCCACAGCGTCCTTCGCTTGGATTGGATTATTGCACCTAAAAGTCCTGGGAGCGTCATGTTGGGCTCCAGTGACAATAACAAAGTATCTTGGACGAATCGGATATTTTTGAGAATGTGACGTTGCGGCCAAGGACCCAGGGGATGGATATAAATTGATTCAAGATGAGTTTATTGCCACAGTAATGATTCCTCTAACCTGGTCTGCTGTGTATAGGGAGCCACACATACGCATGAATGCAACCCTTAGAGCAGGACTGCTAGTATTGGGCCGAGAAGGGTCCGACCGTAGATACTACAGTAATATAAAGCGGTTGATCAGCGCTGAAGATGTGATAGCCGCGGTTGCATCATTCATATTTCCAACGAAACACACATACGAGGCCCAAAATCTAGGAACACCCGTATCCAAAACTCTGAAAAACGTCAACCAAATAATATTACAGTATTGTAGTAAGGTGTTCTCCCTTTTATTTATTTACTTTGGGCGGCAACCTGTAAAGGTTCACGCATTTGAAGTGTGAAACTGAGGCAGTTGAATCATTGAAATTTACATGATTTAATGCCTGAAACGTCTCACTGTATATTCCGATTACAAAAGCAGGAAACTACATTGGGAAAGCTGCTTCGAACACGTCAGAAGAGCACTGGCCCACTTACTCAGCCAATCATGAGCAGTTTTCTGAAAGGGCATGAATTAGCGTTGAATCAGGCTCCTATTGCAAGGCAGGAAGTCAAGGAACCACGTGCTAAACATGGAGAAGGCCCCTAGAAGGGAAAAGCGATCTACTAGTAGATTGCATTAGTACCATTTCATTCGGTTCGGGGAGCTCGAGGCCTTATATAAAGCAGGGGCCTTACTAATGCACGTGCTTTTAAACACATGAGCAGATATAGCTTCTGCAGTAGAATGGCAGCACGTACGCCCTTCACTCAAGTTCTCTAATTGTGGTTCCCTAGACGATATATTCCCTCAATGTTGCAATTGTTAGAATGTGCAAGTTACTGTATCTGTGAAATGCAGATTTCTTGGTGCGTTGAATGGCTTCAAAAAATAAAACGTGTGGAACTCTCGCTTGGGCAGCATGCTCTAAGTTTACCGAATGCGTTACAGGAACCGGCACAATGATGTATACAGTAGGGTTCCATGCGAAAAACTAAAGAAAAAGAAGGGTAGAACATTGCGGTTAAGTGAATGAACTATTTTAACCTTGTACTGCGATGCGGGTGTATGGGACAAGAGTACCGCGGCTAGTTGCCTCCCGTTAAGTATAATTAACCGCGGTTAAATGAACTACCCGCTTCACTTAACTTATTATGATGTCGAAGCTAGCCAAATGATCCACTCTGATCGCCTGACATGCCAGTGGCACCCAGGTAGACAAATCCCTGGGACTATTGGTCCTATTTCTAGTAATATGTCTACAATCATTGGTCTATCGTCATTATTTATGCTGGAGCTCTCCTTTTAATGTAATAATGGATCGTTGAAGATGATGAGATTTTTTGACGCACAGCGGCAATGCGTCAATGTAATCAGCTATAACACCCACCTTGGGTAGCACAGTTGGGTCGAATAAATATTATGTACTCATATACAGGATGTTTCCTGGACATTATCTTTGAGACTTACTACGATGTCGCATGGATCAGACTGTAATTTGACTTAAACTAGAAAATAAAATCATTCATGTTATGTACAGATGGCTGCACCCAAGCTTGACTTCAGAACTTCAGAACTTCATTGTGCAACTCTAGCGTAGAAGGCCACCAGCAAAATCACCTATATCACCAAGCCCGTCACCACCAAGCACGTCGCCACCACTAAGCCCGCCAGCTAGATCGCCGATGTCACCAAGCCCGCCGCCACCAAGCGTGTCACCACTGGGGCTTTCGCCACTGGGACCTCCATTATCACCACTGCTTCCACTACTGGGACTTCCACTACCACCACTGCTTTCACCACTGGGGCTTCCGCCACTGGGGCTTCCATTATCACCACTGCTTCCACCATTGCTTCCACCACTGGGGCTTCCACTACCACCACTACCACCACTACCAGCCGAGCCTCTGAGGCTGCTGATGAGCTTGAAGAACACCTCAGCCCCATACTGTAGGAGTTTAGTGAGATCACTGCTACTGCCAGACGACATCGTAGATAACACCCCAGCGCGACGCCCTATAGCTCCTCCACTATGGAGAGGCAATTTTTGAAACGTGGAGTCACGAGAGATGAGATGCTCCGCCCCATCCATAGCAAAACAAGAGCCGGGCTTGGGAGAGACTTGATTGCTCTCAATTATTCTGGAAGGCGCCCCTAGAGTAAACATGATAAGATAAATAATGATAACAATCTTCATATTGATGGTACCCAGGAGGTATAAGACAAGAGATGAAATAGACATCTATGGAATAGAATTCTTGAGACTAGTACTGACGAGGAAATAAATTTGTGAGTAGAGATATATAGTCAAATCTGTGTAGAGTTCGGGAGCGAAGATTAGTTATATATGTAAGTTCTATTTTGATGTAAAATTTAGACTTTATATAAGCTTTATTCATTCACATCGGGGAATACCTATATTTTGTTGAAACATTTATACTGTTTCGTGGCAAACCTTTTTGGACTTCACTGTGAATAGCATGTGTCAGCCCAGCCCCTGGCCTAATGGAGGGAAACTTTGACTTCTTGTCATAATTTTATTGAGTTAAGCCGAGTTACCCACACAAGCTGCGCTTCACAAGACCGCTAATAGATGATATCTGTCTCTCAACCCACCGCCCTTCGGCATGTTGGTCTGCCTCACCCAAACGATGAGACCCAAAATGAATGAGCTTTTTTTTTTCTGGGTTTCTTTATAGAGCAAGTAAACGTAATATCGATATTTTTTGCCGATTTGAGGGCCCTATCGTTGCACTGCTACCCCCTGCGAAGGCAAAATGCCTCTAGGGAAAGGGACGCCCACCATGTCTTCTATCTCAGTTTATTGAGCACCCACAATTCCACGACGTGACCTCCTTTGCCTGACTCGCACCTATGCAACCTGAGATTTCATCTGTGAAGACAACTCGATCTCGGCTACGTGGCCACGTGAAGAACAACAACAATCACTTCTTCAAAAGCTCCCTCTGAATGCAAAGCTGTCACTTGCATTAGACTGTTGGACATCTCCGTTTCGACCGGCGTTTATGGCCATCACAAGCTATTTTCTTGACAAGGACTGGGAGTATCAAGGATTTCTTGGCTTTGAACCACTCTCTGGATCACGCTCAGGTGTGAATCTTAGCAACATAGTTCTAAAGGTACTTCAGCAGTATAATATCACAGACCGAGTCCTTGTAGTTACTACAGATAATGCGTCAAATAACAACATATTAATGTCAAACATTAATGAATCGTTACGCTTGCTTGAACTAATAGTTCTACAATAGTCCGAGCTCCATGTATTGCACATATTATTCAGCCTAGTTACATGATCTTCTTGGGAAGTTACGTTCGAGTCCAAATAATGAGAGTCCGGAGTTGCAATGGTCTGAAGATCGTATTCAATTTCTCCGCACAAGCCAGCAAAACAGGGAAACTGCTGCACTCTTAATATGGTATACTATTATATTTAGATAATCCCTATCTACTAACGTATATCTTTACAGATTCGATCCCTTGTTGTCTATATCAATACAAGTCCTCGGCGCTGGGAAGCATTCTATAATATTCAAACTAAAGAGCGGAAACTTGTTCCAACTCAAGATGTGAGAACTCGCTGTAAATCAACATTCTTGATGCTCTGGCGTGCTACGAAACTCCAATCAATATTCAATGAGTTCTATTTACAGTATGATCAAGATCACTTTATACTTCGTCAAGAGGAGTGGCGACAGATTGGGTATCTTCTTTGGATTACACAACCCTTCTTTGAAAAGTCTATTGATATGCTAAGACGGAAGAAAGTGGCCTGGAAGCAGCTTATGCTTCCATCTCTTGAAACTGCGAAGTCAAAGCTTTCACGCTATTACAGCATGACCAATAATATTGATGATAAACTCTATGTAATTAGTACAATATTCTCTCGGCAGCGTAAGCTTCAGTTTTTTGAGGGGAAGGACTGGGAAGACCCAGACAATGATTGGCGTACAATATATCGCAGTGGTCTTGAAGAGTGCTTTGATGTATACGAGCGACGTCTTTTAAGATCGCAGTCGACATTAAAGGCCCAATTATCCGCAATTAACATAACAGAGCTGGAGATAGAATGTGGGCCAGAAGAATCCCGGGCCGTTGTCTCTGGTGAATATTATGAGCTGAACCTTTATCTTGAATGCGGTAAGTGATATCCTCCCCCTTTAACTTGAACTACTAAGGATTGACGCTGGGTATAGGTATTGTGCGAAGCCCTACCCGTGTATTTTGAAATGATAATCAGTATCAGTTTCCCGTACTCGCAAGCCTTGCGCTTGATGTGTTACCAAAATTACATATAGTGTACACAAAACTGTATTCTTCCTTCTATGACGGGAAGTGAAAGTAGGAGGTATTTATCGAGTTGAAAGAGTTCATAACCCTTGAAAGCACCAGGTGCATGCCAACTTACTGCTACTAATGGCAGGGACCTATATATACAGTCTGCTACAATCGTGCCACGTGGAAGCTACGGTTGTCTCGAACCCTGGACTCCTTTGAACTTAAAACATGGTGATCCGCGCTGGACCTATGGTACAATACCGACTGAACGACATCCTTGGAACAAACGCCTACAAGTGCGCCTTACTGCATATATGCTGCTGATATTATACGATCGGAAATACGTCTGATCGATGTGTCCTAAAGGAATAAGTAACACGTCGTACAATTATCGAATGATTCTCAAGTAGAGCCTTACAAGGTGTACCTGAACAAGCAACTCGCGTTTTGAAACAGGAACTCATATCTGAAAAATCTAGTCCATGATGATAATCTCTCGTACCAAAAATTCAAATGCCATGCATAGGTTTCAAAGTAATATAGTAAACATTACTTAGTTCAATGGGCTGCTTGTGTCAAATTGAAACGAGGGTAGAATGCTATTTATTTTACCGTCTTGGAGTTAGGCGAGCTAACGGTTATCTAGATCCCGCCGGATAGTAGAAACTCATGCTAAGCAAGAAACAAGTCTGCTATACCCGTTACCGTCAATTATAGCACAAGTACTTACCCAACGGAGATTGGTCAGTGCCTACTTACCACCGATCAAGTAGCCGCGGCTAGAAACTCACATACATACTAGGGCGGGAAGGTTTTGATAGAACTTAATATCAATCATTAGGGGGGAAAAGTGACATAAATCTCGCAGTACAATACATTAATTGATATTTCTATGTTCATTATGTTAAACTTTTTGAGAAATGCGGTATAAGAATCCAGGCACAACCAAGTTTCTCTGGTGGGAGTGACTCCGAGATTGAAACTCCGCTCCCGGTACCGAAATTTCAATCTAGACTTGAGTTAAACCATATAATAGAGTTCGTTGGGTCGACGTCCTGAAATTGTAAAGGGGCTGATAGCCACGGCTTCTTGATAGCTACAATTTAGGTCCTTTAGGGGACTTGTAGCCAACAATAGGAAACTTTGCTATGATACCACACACAGTATTGTATTGTCATAACCGGTCGCGGCACAAGAAACCAGTAACTCTTTTCCAGCTTCGGCCCTTCGGGCCTCGTGTATTTTCATGGAGACGCTTATGCTGAGCTTGCTAATCTTGAACTATACTTTATATATATGCGAGATCAGTGGCTAGACCGTTTTGCAGAGTGGCTAGCGTTGATCTCCTGGCATTTGCGGGCATGAGGGGCTTGTAGTGTTTCATTTATGGATAATATCCAGCACGGACCCTATACCGAAAGGTACCTTCCAGGTGTTACGCCGGGGCTTCGTCTTCAAGTCTGAGACCAGTTAGCGGACCACGTTCCGAGGGTTACTAACCTGAAGTCGCCTTGACTTCCGTCGTTGTGGGTTGCGGCCTTGGTTGGACGGAAGTCGCTACGGGACTGCCGTCGGCGCAATGATGCCGTCGTCACAGGGATGCAGTCAACACAGGACTGCCGTCGATACTAGACTCGAGTTCAAAGGGCCAGGCCTATTAGATACGTATATCGAATAGTTAGAAGAGTGCGAACGAGTTGAGACTGGCCGTGCTACTAAAGGTAACTCTGTAGTAACATTTGTAATTGATTAAAAAGAACTAAAATAAGTACATAAATGAGTGTCCTTATATATCCTTTCTTGTCGTGTCACCGCTACGACACCTCGTGTCAGTGATACGATATATCTTGTCGGCGCTACGAGCTCGTCGTGTCACTGCTACGATGCACATGATTTCGTTATCGTGGTAGCTGATATCGGCGTACGTAGCCCTTCCCGAATAACTACTGGATAAACGATTCATTGGGTGCTGGCCGTTCTGGAATCGGCCATCGTCATCCTATCGTTATTCTGCCTTGCGTGTCCGCCTTCGATAAGGTGCGCTAGACAAGGGTCTGTAACAAGAATCTTGCAACTGCCCAAATAATTGTTAATTCCTTTATCGTTACCTATAATACATGTCATTATTCATAGATGATGTGAATTTGTGGCTCTCTTTTCTCAAAATGATAGAGTTTCCTGTATTTAACATGTGATCCGGGAATACACTAAAAAGTTTTAGATATTCTAATTCTCCACCGATTGAGAGATGGCAACAAAAACTGGAAAGGCAGCCGCAGTGTGTTGAATCTGTGATTGATCATGGACTTACTGGATTGAATTTTTTATCAAATTTGACAAATTTCCAGCCTAATATAGTATTTCACATAGTGTTGAGACCGATTCAGGAAGAATTAGTATTTCTGGTGTCTAAATACAACAACTTCACGTATGACGTATGATGAAAGAAAGGAATCTTACTCAATATTAGTTGTGAAGATGTGGAGACCTTAGGCGGCCAGAGACAGCAGAATTCAGCTGAGCAGTGGTAGAGGGCAGAACATCCCACAGCGAGCACTGTTGATTCAGATACAGAACGGATTTGATACACAACAGTTTCTTTACTAAAATACGCCTTACCTCAGCCACTATCCGTATTTGGTTTAGCGCCATGCTAGGGCTAGGGATTGAAAACAGATGCCTATGTGCAAAACATAGAAGGATTTTTCGCGCGCATCTATATACCTTTTCTTCAGGCTTGAAGGATCTGAGCCTCTCTCTTGAGGCTCAGGGGACTGTTGCTTGTTCTTGCTCCAGTGATGTCGGATCTCTTGAACTCGGGCGTACTACTTTTATATAGACAAGACTCATGGCGTATCCTCTATCCATGGCTCACAAAAATTGGGTGTCATCCCCGATTGATTTGCAAATCCTGGAGTGGGACTACACTAGTACATAAATGATTAGACATACTCGAAAGCTCAATCCAAACCCCGTCAAGAAAAAAAAAGTGAATAATTGTAATATATACTATACTGAATAACGATTACACAATTCTCCATATTTGGCGGGTTCTTCCTAGTAACCCATGGCACCCAAGAAAACCAATACGGTAAGGTCTATAGACGATCCATATCCCATGTAGAACTACAATATCTCACTACAATACGGGTAGCCTAACTAGCAGCTATGGCTATAATCGCTGTACCGCCTACATCATAGTGCTGTTAAACATAACACACTTGTATATATCTCAATCCCAAGTTATAACTTTCCGGGTGGAGACAAAAGAGAAAGGGAGAGAGGAAACGAACTTCTGCATTATTCCCATAGTGTTCTGTGGTCATACTTGGCATCTGAGTGCAAATCTATGTGGCTGACGTCGGATAACACCGGAAACCACTGGAACGGAATTATGTACCATTACCAGATCTATAAGCATTAGCCATGTATATATATATATACCATGTTCGCTTTTTTTTAACCTGTGCCTAGTCTATTTTGGGACCTTGCTTTTCGACTAAATCCATCATAGACTAGGGATTCTTTGTTGATGTTTCAGAAACAACGATGTATTGAGATGGTGAAGCCGATTTTGAAATGGTATAGTCTACAGGGCCATGGCTACAGTGGAGAGACTCCAAGATAATTCATACGATAAATCCTGATGAACTAATACTTCAAAACGGTTCTCAACGCTGAGTGCAGATTGGTAGAGGCTTGAATAAGGCAGCTTCATTTCCCGGTGA
>ML733654.1:0-14358 GCA_009176405.1 Aspergillus novoparasiticus | reverse complement strand
CGATCCTATATATACGGGTTGATTTACTGGCATTTGCCCCTTGAAACAACAACACTGGCCGTCCCGAGAATCAGTGGTATTGTATGTACCTCTATAGTAGCAGCGACTCTAAGTGGCTGGAAGACTTTTAGCGACATGTCCTGTCTTATTTACTTTATAACGTCATGCCAGCGTTACCGAATATATAGGGAAATGTTACATGAGGATATTTTAAGACTCAAGATATGAATATCGTATTCGGTAAACGAGCGTTCCACCTTAGGCGTTTTGACCGTGGACGAAAAGTGACTAATTGTGCTACTGTTAGCCTATCTCTTGGTCGATATTGTCTTCCACTACTTGAAGGTCATGGCAGCCATTCCATCTTGACGAGATATGCAGTATAAAAGATATTCAATACATTTGTAATCATCTTACCTACTTCGATCGCTCTATGTAGATTGCTTTGGACCGTTAAATCGAGCGCACGGACAGTGACATTTCGATAAGCCCGGCTTCCGAAGCCTTTTTACCAAGCGAGAAGTCAGAGAATACACTAATAGCATGTGCAGTGAATTCTCGGTCACGAGTCAGATGCCTTTTGATCCAGAATGGTGCGTCCTCAGTTGAATGTGAAGCTCAGGGCAACATATCCATGCATCAGACCTAGCATAAGGCCAACTAATCCAGTGCGTAAAGAGCGTCAAAGCCTAACACAATTAGAAACGCAGGAAAATACATCGGAAAAACTGCTTAGGGCACAGCACTGAGACCGGCTCATCTCGTAGTTCTGTTATAAAACGCTTATTAAAGGGGTTGTGAACTATATTTGAATGCGGTTAGTATTGTAAGGCGACAAATCTGGGCACCACAGAAGAAAGTACGTTTAAAGTAAAATGTGCTCTACAAGGTAGATTATCTTAGATATAGAGATTCCAGTACGGGAAGTCCAGGAGCTATATGAAGGACAGATTATATTAATAAAACTATATCTTGTATCAGCAGGTATAGCTCGAACAGAAGAAAGCCACTACGTATACGGTTCAATAATATGCTCCAGCTGTGGTGCAATACACCATAAAAATCTACTACGCCGTGATTATCAGAATGTTTGAACCTTCGAGAGGAATAAAGTGTTTATAGAATTAGAATATATCGCGCGTAGAAGTCACAGGAGTTGACCGGCACCCTCATATGACGGGCTCATTTACCGCGTTATCAAGTTATCATGTCAACAAAACAACAAGGAAAAAAAAAAAAAAGAAGAAGAAGAAGAAGTAGAGCAGTGCTTGTGATAGCAGAACCTCCTAGCAGTATTGCCTGGTTGCTGTGGAGGCAGAGTCCTGAAAAACCGAATAGCACCACGCAAAGGCGAGAGAATTACATCAGGCCTCCATACGTCTGACCTTCTTCTTCGAGTTGTTTGTCCCGTTTAAGGTATCGCTTGCAGGCTGCCTCACATTTCTTCAGATCGGAATGTAGCTCGCCCTCGACCCCATGAGACTTGTCCTTGCGGACTTGGTGCCCATTTCCATTCTTGAGGGAGTGGTGCTCAATGATTTTCTCGAAGTAAGACTCCTTACACTCGGTAGGCTGCTGAGTGTCTACCGTCGAGACTCTGGTTAACATTTGGGAATTGAAAATTAAGAGAGTGAATGTGTTTCACCAACCTTGAGGCATCTTGACAAAGCTCTAATAAATGACATGTATATAATTTTGGTTTGTGGTTTAATAATACTCGGCTTAACAATATTGAGCACTCGCATTCGCTCTATATACCTTCCAGTACAGGTGCAAGTGAAATGTGAAGACGAAATGATGTAAACAGCCCATGATCCACCTATATTCGGTAGTACTAATCAGCCAATCAGAAGACGTATCTGGCATAGCCTGAAACTGGACTACTGGTGACGCGCGCTCCCCGCCGTCAGCCCTGCAACGTTGAGAATTACCTCTATAAATGAATCTGAAAGGGTGGAGGCGGGACAGAATGGAGCAAAAAATTGCCAAAGTTACAAAGTATACCACTTTATCGAGGTGCATAAAATGGCAGAAGTGCACCTGAGAGACTGAGACATGAATGAAAGGAAAAGCCGAAAAACAAAACGAAGAGGGTAAAAGGGCAGGGCTGAAAGGTTACAAGCTAAATAGTAGTATTTCACAAAAGTAGGCCCTTGATAAACACTGAGACCAAGAGAGAAAGCCCATGAATAGCAATCAGTAAAGGGCGTAGAGAGAATGTCCTACAAGGCATATTCGGAAAGGGTAGGATTCGCACCACGAGGAATATTATCGATACGGCTATGTACCACGGCGATTACGAATTCCAAATTTGTCTTCCCCGGGGACAGCACCAGATGCATTACGAACCGGCATGTCGGGCTCTTCAACAGCTTCACAAGGAGATTATTGCACACCAAACGAGGACTATCGACTCAGCAAGGGCAGAGACCCAAGAACTCAAACCGCGAGCCCTCAAGGGCCAGAATTGAAAGCAGAAATCCATGCATTTCTTTTTTCGGTCAGTACTCCAGGAGCAAGTGCCTTATGGGTTTCACGTCCTATGGGACTGAATGCGGCCGGTTCGGATATCACCGGAAACGCTGGAATAGGCATAGTGACTAAAAGCTTTTTGGATAACTCCAAGAATGTGCCAGAGTTCTATTATAGGTTGAGTTACATGTGTAGGGGTGTTTTAACTTGAGTATAACATGAAACAAGGCATGGCGGTTTTTTTAGAATGAAAAGAGCGCCATCGGTTCTACAGTGGTAATATACAATGGAACTGTATATTTCGTGACCGTTATATTTGAGAAGAAAAAACAGAAGAGAAGAAAAGAAAAAGAAGAATGATAGAGCAGACTCTAGGCAAAAACGGGATGGCCAGTGTATGAGACATCAACTTCCTCTACAGCCAAGATTCATGTATAATAGGGCTCCAGGTGTGCCAACATCATGGGAGCCTTGAAATGCTTTGACCATTCTATACTATGCTGATATAATATAGTGTTTCTGTACAGTTATTCCAAAGGTGGATCTGCCACACTACGCGTCAATTATCCTGGCGGCACGAAGCATAAACCCTCTATATTATGTTAAGTATTTTCGCGTATTCGGAATAACTGCTGGGTTCATTTTGAAGGCTGCTCCTTTGATCTCTAATAGCGGCAAGTACAGACGCTGCTTTCAGCGGGCAGGGGAGCATCTGTTGGCTCATTGTCGCTAGAGGAAGAGGAGGTATCGTTGCTTGGGCTTTCGATAGATGCGGAGGAAAGCCCCGGAGGCTTAGTGGCCTCAGGAGGTGGAGTGGTTCCATCAGGCAAACCGGTAGGCTCCCCCGCAGCAGGGCCAGTAGAGTCGCAGGCCGGCTCATCTCCATCAGGTACATCGGGCGCACTAGTAGGCTGGCTCTCTGTGGATGAAACAGGAACGTCACTCGGTTCGCCATTTCGATCAGATGGAGAGATGCCCGTGGGTAAACTGTTGGCAGAGCCATCGGGGATATCTGTAGGCCCATCCCCAATGGTCTCAGTGGAGCTACTGCTGGTCCCACCACCGGTACTGGGCTCGCCTGAAGCTGTAATGACCGGAGGGTCGTTATGGTTACGGCAGTGGGCCTCCCCAATAGCTGCGAGGCAGATATTGATGGGTACACTGATTAAACCATTGCCTGACGGCTGCTGATCACACTGAGCTTTACCCAGTGCCGCGATGCAAGCTCCCACAGGGATATTGATCAGCTTGCCGGCCGAGCCTCCCGATGAACTTGCCTCGGAACACTTAGCCAACCCGACAGCACCGATGCAGGTATGAACCGGCACGCTCACCAGCCCACCGGAGGTGCTTGGCTTCCCGCAAAGAGCGTTTCCCAGGATCCCTGCACAAACGGAAACTGGCACGGAGATAAGGGAGTCTGGCGCAGGCAAAGCCTACGGAAAATATCAGCAAGGCTGGTAGATAAGGCGGGAATTCGTGGACTTACGACTACGCCTCCTGCCGTGCACAACACGATAACGTACATTGCCAAAGCTTTCATTTCGGCAGTTCCTGTAAAACAGTATCTTGTGAACAACAGGGATTTGTAATGACAAAAAGGAAGGAGGATGAAAGATCTGTGTAATTGCTGCAGATTATGGAGAATAATTGAATAGCTTTTTACAAAGGTCATCTTGAGAATATACTGGGGTTTATATGGCGCTTTTATATTAGGCTTAAAGAAGTAGGAACTTTGATCCCCTTCGCAATCTTGAGTCGAGTTTACCTGTGCCAAAGATGATGGCCAAATCAGCCCCAAGTCATTAATTTTGTGAGCCTTCCAACGTAGACTGATCCTGCCTTCCTCGAAATTTAGACTGTTCTATGAATAGCAGCTGAATACGAGTTCCTGAAAAGTTGGTAGGAGATCTTCACTTGGGTCAAGGAGTAGACGGTTCCGTCGGCAACGTTAGGCCAGACATCGTTAGACACATCCTAACGTGTTTTGAAAATTTGACGGGGCCAGAATATTATCTAGCTTCTAATGGCATTTAGTCTGGATATCAACTAGGGTAATATATGACCTACCATTAAGATATGCACCTGGGGCAAAATAACCTCAGGTGCTGTTGCTAACTTAGTGTTGACAATGTGCACAATTTGAGTTATTCAAACGTTTTATTAAGAAAATCGTTTCTTCTTTGGGGTATGCCATATTTTTGCTTCTCTGATGATAGAAAAATAGAACAATCCTGTCTGCAAGCTTATAACACATGTAGAGAAATAAAATAAGTACAATGTTAATTGCCGGACCGTCGAAAATTAGGTTCAAATACTGTAATGAGGTGGGCGGCTGATCTAAACAAGTAGCCCTCACAAGACCTTGCCTTCTAAAGCCAGTTTCTTTGGAAGAGAGATATATATGGAATTAAGTTTGGGGAATTCCCCGAACTCTCTACAAGTTAAAAGGGCGCACAAACATGCACCATGAACAAATCATAGAGATCCAGACTTTATTTGGTATGACCAGGATCCACAGACTTTCAGTCTAGGGCATTCCTCGTTCTGCTGCTTAGCCATTGTATAGATTTCGTGTCCAGTAGCGTATAGGCTGGTATAACGCGACTAATCTGTAATGATTAATGCAGTCTAGATGGATTTAAGAAGCGGCAAATGCTACACAAGGTCTGCTGCAACTCTGAGGAGAGAATCTTTCGCTTAGTCCTGCCGGTGTTCTCAATGCTTCAGGTGATATTCAGAGTATATGAGCTCGTACGATATATGTAATATACAAGTCGATATAGCATCTGCAGGAGAAAACTAGCATGTGCGCGCTCCACCAAGGTGTACTGGCTGTAGTGTTCTAGGTTATAAAGTTACCAATGTCCTAAAATCAGACTAGTTGGATTCTGTACAAGAATGCTGAAACATGCATTCAAAGTCTATATAATTAATGTCACCTACGCATAGCCGAAGGCAGGCTGTTCTCGAATGCATCTAACTGGGAAAGTGCATAGTCGATCTCCTAGCTTACGCTGCTAGTGCATCTTGGAAGAACATAACATTACACATTGTATACCATAGATAGATCTAGATATAATAAGGCTTACGGAAGCTATGTTTATTCCGGGAACACGGCCCCTTCTCCACTGTAATCAACCGCGGCTAGGTAAATCTGCACCTGGTCAGCATGTTAAATGTGTGCATATTAGATACCCGAATATCGAACAATGGCAAATTGACCACAGCCTAAAACTTTATTAATACTAACTAAGCCTAAATGGTAGGATCTATCCGTGGATTGTAGATGGGTCGCGTGTAACCCGTAAGCGTTCTCTGGGCCATTTAGCCGCGGTTACTTGATCAATCTGATAGATCAACGAAAACAGGCCAGTCCCCGTCGGTAAATGTTCTGTATTGATTGGCTTGCTCTTACCTTCGCGCTTGACCCCATTAAGTCCCTTTGCTCTTTTCTCTTTCTGTGAACCAAACAATAATGCTGCCTGAAAGCGGTACACTAGTGAGTGATATATTCAGTTTCGAGGCCTATCGCACACTTACCGCCCTACTTGGTAGCTTGTATCGGGTATTATAGACTTTCTACGAAAGTTATCTGATTAGCTCTTCACATACACAAAATTGTTAGCAGCAAGATTGTGCTACTTAAATCAGTGCATGCCCGAGATATTTGTTGACCATGAAATATTTCATTCGTTTGAGGTCCTCATAATGTGTGACTGGGGAAGGAGTAGGTGAATCACCCTTCCGCTCTATATCAGCTTGCCAGCTGATATTCTATCTACAGCATCGCCGTATGTGCTATAAATATAGGGGAAATACTCCCGCAGCTTGAAGGATTAAGCAGAAATATATTATGTGTTGCGTGCAGGATACCAGATCAAATGTTCGCTACGCTTACCAACTCCGACGGGTCGGATAAGGAAACATGCTACTGTAATAACCATACTCTGGCCTCTTAATCGGGAAGACATGTTGTTTTGCTTTGCTTTGCTTCCTGCAGACTCGAGGAAAAGGCTCCGTGTGGAAGTGCCGAAGTCGGGTCTAAGAAACCACAGCGAAGATCTGAGATACATACATAAAAGGGTATCCAGGTCAACGCACTTGTTGAGCGTAATCACATCTTTGTGGGCAAGCCGCGTCTGTGTTTCTGAGGCTCGTTTACGTATAAATTACCTAATTACGTATTGCTGAGTGGCTAGGTGTTCTTGCCAGCCTGTACATCGATATACAACAGGGCATTACTGGGCTTAGTATTGGTTGCCGTCTTCTTACTGACCTTGACCAGCTACGAGTAAAGCTCTCCCTCCTGATATAGTCTGCATCGACATAATACAGATAATAGAGATTCCCAATCATCTGTTGATATGTATAATACGAACCTAACTTGAGTGTTGTTCCATATTAAGTCCTGAAAAGATTCATCCTGCCGCCAGTAATGTGCAGGGTGTTTGACGCCACCCACACAACCAACTTGAGCATTTGGTATCCGCACACTGATACATCGCCTGAAAAGATGGATTCCCCTCCAACTTGACATATATATATGCCACCAATTTCCAACAACCAGAACAGTATCTTTAGCTCCTTCGGGATCACAACAAGACTGTCGCCCCCATCACGATGTTACCCTCTATCAACCCTATACTTATGACTTACGCGACATTACTTCAAGAATCTTTCCTGCGAGGTTCCGGCAGCTTGTCTAAACCATTTCTAGATAGCCGATGTTATAGCCTGCTGTCTTGTTTCCTTGAGGCGGACCTTGGTCTACTGTCCTCCTGATGCTGGCTTTTTTCCTCTACGATGTTGAAGGAAGAACGATTTTGCGGACTTGGTTAAACTATATGCCTGGCAAGAGTTTGATTCAATTCCCATGGCGTAGGATGACCAAAGCATACAATGGTGGTTAGGAGCAGGTATAGATGTATGCTCTAACCAACGCAGACATATTATATACTTGTCTGCTGGTACATTCATCTCGTACGAGACTTGAACCTGAAACTTGTTTTTAAAAATAATAGAAAGTGGAAGAGACGAGGAACTAAGCATAATACATCCATAAGAGTAACTAATTCTCGGCTTCCAGCTGAAGTAGGGAAAGATTTCTGTATATTGCAGCTCGAGTAACTACATAGTGGATATTAAACCTATTACGACGTTAGCTCCATCAAGACTGTGGATATCACTTGGTGTAATACAATGTTGCATTATATTGAACTCAACAGGCCAACCCACTCATTTATTAAATACGGATCCTCACATTTAGCGCTTCGAGAATACTGTAAGTTTCATTCTTCCCAAAGTGGATGTGGGCAGTAGGTCCCTTCCTTCTTGCTCAAATAACCTTCTCGAGGTTTTAGGCCCTTTTTCTGGTATAGTGAGTGATTGAATAGTTTCAAAGTATATGACACGTTGATATCGGAAGGGTTGACATGCTTGATGTGTTACCCAGTCTTTCACCCCACTCGTTATTCATCCTCATTGCCTATCGTTAGTTCAGCTGCAAAGTCCGGGATCTATCCCCGACTTGAGATGGTTGTAGTGGCACCCTTCTAGTTATTATTAGGCTCTAGCTGTCCCTCTGTGACATGGATACTGGTGTGATGCCAGATTCGAGTGGAATTTCTTGGTTGGCCTGCTCGGAGTTTGCGTTGATAATTTCCTCCGCACTCTCGGTTTTCTGTACGCCAGACATGGTAACAGATGTCCAAAGACTCTTTTTTCGGGAGGCTGTGGGTCCTATCGTCCTCCTATATGTGCCCGTTTCATATCCATACGGGGTGCAGTGGTGTGTCCGGTCTTTGCTGTGCGGGCTGCCGGTCCAGGATCTCAGGTTTAAGATGTGGCGGGCCAGACTCCAACAGTTGGGGATATTGGCAACGCAGATGGCAGTGCTGGCTTCGCGGATATACCAGAAGAGCCAAATAGGACTGAATCGATCTTTGAAGCTGTACACTTTGCTGAGAGTAGCACATATGATCTAAGGGCTGTTAGTCGCGATTAGTGGGCTTAAAGGAGCTGCCAATGTTACAATAAATATTCCGAGGCTGAATACACCCACTAGAGGGATCTTACTACAATGCTGTTGTTAAATACTGGACAGAGCCTATGTTGCTTTGAACTTACCTGCGTAGTGGCAATTTGGCCGATATAAGGAGCGGCAAAGGAATGCATAATATGAGGATGTTTGATGAAATGTTGAAGACCATTGTTATAATAAGATGATGTGTTGCGGCCGAACATTGCTCTTTGGGCACTAGTCAGAAAGAGGGCATTCGGTGGAAGGCGACCACATACCGTTAGGTGTAGGCACAGCCCAGTAGTTGTAAAACGGCCGACACCAAACAGCAAAGTATAGAATCTCTAAGAGAATGTATGAGCTGACCACATAGCCAGCCAGGATCTTAACGGCCAGCTGTTGAACTATTTATGGAAAATCAACGAAACACCTGTGTTTCTAGAAAGTCTAGTGTGTAATACATGTTTGTAAAATATTGTCTCCATTTATGATACATGTACACAGTATTACAGGGTCACTACTTTGGTTGTTGGGGTATTAGAAATATAACTAGTGTCATTCTTTGTGGAATACAGAGATGGCCAACCTATCGGGAGGCCAACTTACCTAGAAGTTAAGTTGTTGCCTTATTCAAGTTTCTATAACTCAGTACTCAGTACTCAACGCTAAGAACCATTTTAGAGGCACTAGTTCAGAGGAATCTGTCGTACGGATTTATCTTGGAGTCTCCGTGTTCTAACCATGGCCCAGTCGACTATAACATTTCAAAATCAGTTTCACTACCTCGATAGATCAGTGCTTTTGAAATACCAAAAGATAATAGGTTAGCGGAAGTAAGGTCCCAAAACGGACTAGGCAGGAGCTTTGGGGTGAAACATCAATACACTATATATGTATATAGATGTCTAGTGTTAAGAACAATTAATGTAGGGAAGCCACTCCTGGGAATATTAGTATAAATAACCAGCTGTACAGTGCTTATGCTAGATGAGCAAAGTACAGCATCGCCGACTCGCTTGAGTTAGTAAGATATTAGCACACCTAAAACGCTATTTATATTAATCGTGATTATAGACGACGACGATAACGGGTTATACACTAGCCCTTCGCCTTGGACCCAGAATTTCCTTTCGCCAAGAATTCAATCCACCAATTTCCAGTGCTTTACTCCGACATTTGTGTATATTAATAATGGCACACCGCTCATTTATTATTGGACGTTAAAAGCCAATACACATCTCAATAGCCAGATCCAAAACATATTAAGTCCAGAAAATAGATTTGACTGTATCAAAAGGCGAAAGGGGATTTAGGGGTCTGTTTTTACCTGAAGGATGGTGCAGGGTGTCTTCCCCAGGTCAACAATGCGGCTTGCATTACCAGCCACTGTTACCAAAGCTGTCTGGGTACGTCGGCGGTGCGTCAACTTCATGTAGGTGACTGCTTTCTTTCTACGGTTCTTGTTCCGCAGTGAAAAAATTGCTGTTACGCCCGGGGCTTCGTCGTCAAGTCTGAGACCAGTTAGCAGACCACGTTCCGAGGGTTACTAACCTGAAGTCGTCCGTCGACTTCCGTTGCTGCTGGGTTGCGGCCTTGGTGGGACGGGAGTCGCTACGAGACTGCCGTCGGCACGAGACTGCCGTCGATACTAGACTCGAGTCCGAAGGGCCAGGCCTATTGAGTACGTATACTCAATAGTTAGAAGAGTGCGAACGAGTTGAGACTGGTCTTGCTACTAAAGGTAACTCTGTAGTAACAATGTAGAATTGATCACGAAGAACTAAACTAAGTACATGAATGAGTGTCCTTATATATCCTTGCTCGTCGTGTCGCTGCTACGACTCCTCGTGTCAGTGATACGATGTATCTTGTCAGTGCTACGAGCTTGTCGTGTCGCTGATACGTTTGGTCGTGTCACTGCTACGATGCACGTGACTTCATTGTGATAGCTGGTATCGGCGTCCGTGGCCCTTCCCGAATAACTACTAGATAAACGATTCGTTGGGTGCCTTCCGCTCAGGAATCGGCCATCGTCATCCTATCGTTATTCTGCCTTGTGTGTCCGCCTTCGATAAGGTGCGCTAGACAAGGGTCTGTAACATATACCAGGTTAGGATCATTGTTACCAAGCTAGCGTCTATCGTTATATACCGACTGATATAGTTTATATTTGTAGGTATTTGATCAGGCGCTACTTTGCGATATAAATATACAATAAATATATATGCAGACATTAAGGACCATAACTGAGTTATTCGAACAATAGTAACTCCATTTGCAATTGTGGTAAATTTCCTGCCAACCAAGAGGAAATTACATAGGGCACTTTCTTCCTTAAGGGATGGGTTTCTGAACGGGATAAGTTATATAAGTGTTCTTCCCCTCATAAAGAAGAGAAAGAGCTTCTATTTCTTTGGTTCAGATTTTAACGAGCATGGAGGTCGGTGAGAAGTCTCCAATAACTGTTTCTAGGAATGGCCCACCGCAGCAGTTCTTTATGGAGTACCTTTCTATCAGTGGTGGCTTGCTATGTAGTCTTATCTTAAACCGAAACTTCGATCTGTTCATATCCAAATAGGGTTTCATGCCAGGAGTGTTACTATTTATCTGAATATCTGCAAGTTGAAGATCTCAAAACACGATACCCAAGGTCGTATAAATAATATTCTTGGGGAGGAATGCTCTAATACTTTACAAAACAGCGACATACTTCATACATAATAGTAGGCAAACAACCCTCCATAATTACAGTAAGCTACTTCTGCTCTACTCCCCACATTATTAACATACACAGGGACAGGTTGGCCTTTCAATAACTTCATCAACAAGATGTATTTGATAACACTGAGTGGGCTGGAAATGTGGCGATCCACATGCCGCTGAGTACAACATCAGCGTGTCTTCCGCCATAGCAACCTAAACTTTCGGTCAGGCTGCTTCGCGTCAGACCATATTTTTGTTTCAAAAACGTGTGTCGTCCCCTCAAGCCAGAATGGACATATGAGGGCTTTCGGAGTTAGATTCGGGGCCGGGTGTATCTGGCCTCCAGTGTTCATCGAACTTGGCTGGGAGGGGCTGCCAGTATCAGAACAGTCACCGAGGATTTCGATGTTTACTAAGCGTTGTCCAGCAAGCAGATTAGCTATTTATTAAAGAGATCTAGGGAAAGCAACAACCTACTTCCGGCGGAGTCAAGCAGTATATGTTGAGCCCCTTTCTTCAAGTCCGTTGGTAGCTGCCTGTGCTCACCTTTCTTGTTCTGAAAAACAGAATCCATCTTGGGGCTGGAAGTTGTTCGCCGACCTCGTTTATGCTTGACCATAAGCAGCTGAGAGACCTGAGTCCAATGTAGGCCGTCTTGATGCTTGTCTCTGTGTCACATGTATGCTTATTTTAGCTTGAGCAGTTCGGTTCATACTCTTGGTTATGCAGAACCTGGGTGACGTATTCAGCCTCGGTCTAGTTGCCCGTTGAATTCATACTATGCAATAGCAATGTCCAATACTACCAAGGACAGGGATTGATAGCCGTGCCCATCCCGGGACGTTGCTCAAATCCAAAAAAAGTCGGAAATTTCATCCTTATATAGACAGAAGTAAATAATTATAAGAACAGATCGCTGTCAGATCTCTCCTAATCACAAGTGGAGATCTAAGTATACACTGTATCAAAACGGGCGAGGACTCAACAGGAACTATCCGCATTGACTTCCGTGCGACTCCGCTCAGCGCATTTTACGAACGACCAGAAGATTCCGAAAGGAAAGCTGATAATCCAATAGAAAGCCTGGCTTTCAATTAAGGATGCTTGTTTCAGCAACTCGGATAGGCAATTGGCTCACTCTAAGCTTGTGGTGCTGTAATTTGAGCTGTGAAGTTTCTTAACCGACTTGCACCCTGTCCAGTAGTCACTACATAACTGCTTTGCAACGCCGTGGTCCAAGTTGGTCTGCTTATATACTAACAAGCCTTCAGATAGCTGCCGAAGACACAACGAGAAATTCTGTGGAGTGGGACAACTCGAATCTACATTGATCGAGAGATGGTGGTTGGCCGACTGCTATCCAACTGGGATTGGGCAACAGGTCGATGGGGCCAATACGTCTGACCTAAAGTATCTATCCCTTAACGCTGATTACTAGCCAAGGCGTACATTCTGTTACCACTTGTACTGGCCTTTGGTAACTAAAGATCTTAGGTTACTTATTAAATCGGCCTCGAACGTTTCCCATCCAATTGCTGCACAGCAGCCCTGGGCCATTGAATCACATATAGCCATACCGTGCATTGACAAGTTGTGGTTAATGACCTAGCAGACGTATATGGATAGCAATACGGGAATGTCTCAGAGCCCCACACACGTGAAAGCAGCTGCTAATCCATCCTCTTTGCTCGTTCCCAAACAGATCGCTAACCTTGCTGCATACACTAGTCGATTGAAATATATCCAGGCCATAGAGCTGTCCGCAAGCGGAGAGTCGAATGGGAGAATTATTTCGTCAAGAGAAAGTTAGACATATTAGGGCGGACCCGCTTCGAAACATTTCGTTGCCATGTTGCTTAAGCTGGCCTTTTTCCAAGGCTATTGGCAGCGTGAAGAATAATAACGTTTGGAGTCAGTTTTAAATATCTGAATTCTCACCCACGAATGGCGAGCGATGGGTAATGTAAATATTCACACTTATATTACTATTGACAGGCTAAAATCGATAATCCTCAGACCTCGGCGTTAGTCGCTGTCTAGACTCGCTTTCCTCCCCTCTTTCAGTACTACACGGTATACTTGAAAGCTCCTTCTACCTATTAACGCAGCCAAGAATCTAGTAATAGCACGGAACTCCGGTTTGTGGAGCCCCTGTTATTTTAGATCATTCCCATTCTCTTGGTGAAAATCTAGAATTCTACTAAATGGAAAGGATGGGTTGATAATCTGTCAGAGCGGAGCCTAAGCACAACGTCATCGGCAGGCTTTGTTACTATTAAAGGAGGCATGAGTTCGTGCCGAGAGCTTTCCAAGACCCATCCTCTGACCCCTCTCAGAGCTTCGTAAGTAGCAAATAAATTTGGTGTGTATGATCGCTACGTCCCCTATTTGTTTCAATGTTAACGGGGAGGAGATCCTTACTTTCAGGACTCCTGTGTAGAGGTTGTGAACTTCTAATAACGTTGGCCACGTTACTGCTGCATTACGCTCAGGTGAGGAAATACACAACGCAACTGTAGCATGCAGTAGTGAGTGGGTCGGAACCATATGCACCGTGAATGGTGCAGGTCGACTGTGACTGAAGACGTGAAAGAAACAGCCAATAAAAAAGGCGCAGTAAAATAGGAGTGGTAAAGAAACGCAAGAGAAAGCCTACTATAGTTATAGTTCTACGTCAAAAGTATCCGTGTATTCCGCCTTTCCCGCCCGAATCATCAAACTGACCTAGTTTTCTAAAACAGCCACCGTTCTTCCATTTTATTAGAAATTTACTAGTAAATTTAAATATATATAGAAAAATAATGAATTTTTCTAAATATCGATTTTTTTATTGACTAATACTTAGTATACCAGCCCTTTGCCTCAATAACCGCCTCCATTTGCCTAAGCATAGACTCTACCAATCTATTAAAAAAATCCTCAGATATCTCATTCCACGCACGCTCTATTAAATCGCTAAAACGCACTTTTAAAGCTTCTTCAGTGCCTTCATATGTCTCTATATCAGGATTGAGCTGATATATTATTTCTTTCAGCTTTGCCCAGGCATGTTTAATAGGGTTAAGATCAGGCGAGTAAGGCGGCCAATCGATAGTAGAAATCCCTAGATTCTGGAACTAACGTTTAACCTTGTTGGCTGTATATATAGGAGCGTTGTCATG